>CAUYRT010017454.1:0-19028 GCA_963574885.1 Lepilemur ruficaudatus | reverse complement strand
TAATTTTTTCTATATATTTTTAGTTAGCCAATTAATTTCTTTCTATTTTTAGTAGAGACGGGGTCTCACTCTTGCTCAGGCTGGTTTTGAACTCCTGACCTTGAGCGATCCTCCCGCCTCGGCCTCCCAGAGTGCTAGGATTACAGGCGTGAGCCACAGCGCCCGGCCCCCCATTGCTTATTTTTAAAATAGGCAATACATTGCCATGGCACAAAATTCGCACGTGTACCTAGGTATACCGCGGGAAGGCTTTCGCCACTCCTTAGAAATGGGAGGTGAATTTATGTCCAGAGAAAAGTGCAAATCTTGAGTGCAATTCGATTCAATTTTGTTGATCGTTCACACCTATGTAGCCACCATCCGAATCCCCCTTTTTTTAGAAGGAAAAATGTCTACATAGATGCCTAGATGTAAATTACTGCATACAGTTTAAAAGTTCTCCACTGCTACAAAGAGTATAAAAACCACCAGAAAAGATTCCGCCCCCCACCAAAGGACACGATTGTCAACCCTGCAACTCTCTGCTCCTACCTACCTCTATATTTCTTTCTTTCTTTTTTTGAGACAGAGTCTCACTCTGTCACTGGGGCTAGAGTGCCCTGACGTCAGCCTAGCTCACAGCAACCTCAAACTCCTGGACTCAAGTGATCCTCCTGCCTCCACCTCCGGAGAAGCTGGGACTACGGGCATGTGCCACCATGCCTAGCTAATTTTTTTCAATATATTTTTAGTTGGCCGATTAATTTCTTTCTATTTTTTAGTAGAGACGGGTCTCGCTCTTGCTCAGGCTGATTTCAAACTCTTTACCTTGAGTGATCTGCCCGCCTCAGCCTCCCAGAGTGCAAGGATTACAGGCGTGAGCCACCGCGCCCGGCCTTATATTTCTAAATAGTATGTTATGCTGCTATTTCTTGATTTCATTTTCTTCTGTTTTTATTTATTTATTTATTTTTTAAGTATCTATCAATTGCCTGCTGCCCCTGTGGAAGATGCAACATTCCCTTGCTCCCATGGCACTCAAAAGCCCTGAGGACCCTTCCCTCCCCCTCTCCTCAAAATGCTGTCCTGCCCTGGACTGTGTTCAGCAGCCTCCATCCCATAACCACTCCCTTTTCTGGAGGGAGTGAACCCAGGGACCCTACCACCTCGGTGGGTGCGGAGGTTGGGGGGCCAGCCTGGGGCTTTTACAAGCCCCTCCTGTTTCCAGGCCCTGTCTCACTTCCAGAGGGAAATTCTAAACCTTCTGCAGCTCAGCTGCCCTTCATGCGCCACCCCCACATTCTCCCGACCCCCTCAGGGCAGTGTTAGGGGACAGGTGGGTGACATTCCCAAAGACTTTTGAGCCTTCCTCTTGCTACTGATGTGTCGCATTTCACTCCCAGTTCACACCTGCCAGAAGCAGATGTGCTTGCCAAGCACAGCCTGAATCTGAAAGAGTCCTGGCCACATTCCGGGGCTGATGAGTCCCTCGAGGTGGATCCTCTGCTAGCCTCCCCGGGACACCCTCATTGAATGAGGCCCTGTTAGGTACAAGCAAACCTTCCTTGTCTCCACCAGGACTCTGTTACCTGGAGGTTCCCCTGGCACCTGTGTCCCCCCAGCTCCACTGGTGGACCCCTCGCCTGTCCTCCTGTCACCTGTCATTGCATCACTTGCCATTCTTTGCAGTCCCTGCTTTCTCCTGTCTGACTCCTTTGTGCGACTGAGGGCTCCTTGGGAGTGAGAGTCAGGCTCCGTTAGCCCAGCAAGCAGCTTGGGGCTACCTGTGGCGGGTGCTCAGTCACTGGGCGTTGACTGAGAAAGAAGCTCGGCCCTCGCTGCAACCTCAGCCTTGCACAGCCGGCCAGCTGGGGCTGGAATCCACATCTGTGCAATGAAGCAAGTAATATGGGTCCTTCAGATTTGAAGCGAGAGCCTGGCAAGTGCGTCTGCATTGAATGAGCCAGTGGGGAGCTTGGTGCTGGGACAAGCCCGCGGCGATGCAGGGCGCTCTAGTTCTCCAGGAGGGAGGCTGCTGTGTAATGACTCATCCTGTAGGGGTGTGTTTTGTGCATGAGAAAAATGTGAGGGAAGAAAAGAAACTTAGTGTTTCTCCTTTGAAGATTAGCACTGTTTATTAACGTTGACCTTCACACTTCTCTATTTGTAGATTTATTTCAGGATGTAAAATGGAAAATCCCTCACTGTGATTATGGCTACAAAAATAGTTTGAAGATTGCTGGATCATGTTGGAATTATTATTGTTACATGCTACTCCGTGTTTTTAAACATTTTCCTTCATGTTGTTAGGTATTAATGAGGGATCTCCCCAGAGTGTCGATAGGATGGAGAGGTAGATTAGACAGGTGGAAGTAGTGCACAAGCGATGTTAAGCACTTGGCTCACACAACTCTGGGACATGGCAAGTCCAAAATTTGTAGGGCAGGTGCCCAGGCTGGGAATTCAGACAAGAGCTGATGCTACGTTGAGTGCAGACTTTCCAGGGAGCAGGCTGGACACCCAGGCAGGCTGCGTGTTGCAGCCTGGAGGAGAACCCTCCTACTTTGGGGACCTCAGCCTTTGCTCTTAAGGCCTTCACCAGATTAGATGAGGCCCACCACAGCTGCTTTTCTCAAAGTCCACTGATACTAATCTGAAAAATACTTTCATAGTGACATCTAGGCTGGAGTTTGAACAAACAACTGGGCACCACAGCCTAGCCAATCTGACACGTGACATTGACCTTCACAGGTCAGGGTTCAGGCCTACATATGAGTTTTAACATCTTCCCTTGACACAGAAACCCCAAGAACATCCGGCATTAATGCTTTCACTGGCTTTGTGGTAACTGTGTGGATTGGCCTGAGCCCCCGTGAGCCTGGGGCTCCTCCTCTCACTCAGGTGTCCCCGGTGCAGCCCCACCCTGGGAGCAACTGTCACACTCAGGGCAAAGCCACAGCCCTCCAGCACTTCTCCAGAGGTACAATGAGATCTGCCCTCTCTGCCAGACTCGGCTCCTGAGGGACAGGGACACGTGTCCTTCACATCCAGGTCCCCAGCGCCCTCCAAAGCCAGGCCAGCGCAGGGAGAGGTAGTGGGCAAGGGCGGGCGCCGTTTCTCCCACACTGTCTGGGTGAGGGGAGCAGGAGGGAGGGTCACAGCACACACTTCACCTCAGGCTATTGAAGATGTAAATGAAAAATCAGAAAGCTTTATAAAAAGGCTTAAAAGCACTGGTATGTTTTTATCTGATCTCAGCGTGGGAGGAGGTGGGTCCATTCTCCTTTCTCCCTTTTGCTAATTGAACTCTTTGGAATTTTGGCTGGGGCATGAGAAGTGCTGCAAGGTCCAGATCCTTCTCTTATCAGGAAGTTGGGGACCCTCATGTGTTTCCCCAGTCCCTCCTGGCTGCCTGGAGTGAGCTGTAACAGTCAGATGGAGATAATCACTCAGAGCAAAGGCGAGCCTCAGCCGGAAGGAGCAGGTCCCTGACGACTGGGCATAGCTGCCCTACCCTGTATCCTGGACTGTTTGTTGGCTTACATCATTATGTGGGAGACAACTAAAACCTTCAGTCCTGTGTAAGCCGCTGTGGCTTGGTTTCTATCTAGAACAGAGTCAACGTTCTAACAAATACAGGAGGCCTTTCTAAATTGGGCCAGTCAGGATCTGTGTTTGGGTGCTGACCAAGCGTTGACCACAGCATTTGTAAGACAAGTCTGGAGGTGCCAGCCCAGGGCTGGTGTGGCCAGGGGCCCAGGGACCCCTTCTCCTTGCTTTTCTGCCATCCTCAGTGGATGGGTTTCCTCCCCCAGATCACAAAACGGCTGCTGAAGCACCAGCCTTCACATTCCTGTCTTATTCAAGAATAAGGGGAAGGGCAAGAGGCAAAGCTAGACCTCCTCTCTCCTTTGGGAGATGGCCCAGAAGCCCCTTTCATTGACTTCTCCTTTCATCTCTTCAGCTAATTCTCTCTTTGAAGAGTTTTGTTACTCAGCAGAGAGGGAGATAGGTATTAGGAGGCGACTTGGAGGCTCCAGAGGGGAGAATTCACAGAAGAGAAGGCTATGAGCTATGGCCACAAATCAGCACCAAAACTAGGACTTTTAAAAGACCTTCAGTTGGCACCACACTGCTGCTCCTGCCTCCCCGAGGGTCAGCCAGGCCCCATGCCTCGGTCCAGCAAGCGTCACCTCCTGTGTGGCAGGGTGGCACAGGGCAGGGAGCCTGGGGAGCGGCACCAGGCAGGCCTGCAGGGAGCCCTAGCACCCTACTCTCTGGCTGTGTGACTTTGTGGGGACACTTTTGACCTCCCTGAGCTGCAGTGTGCTACTCTGTCAACATGCACGGTAGGTGCTCAAAGAACGAGTCAATGCCGTAGCTGCCCTACGCCAAGCGCAGTGGAGCAAACGCCCAGACACAGCGCTGGCAGCTCAGGTGGTTCCAGGTGGTTACACTCCTCCCTGAAGCCACGTTCAGGGGACATCTGCCTTGCTGGGTGAGCCCATCTGTTATTTTCATTACAAATTGCCCCTCAGTTGGCTTAACCCAAAGCCTATTACCCCAAATAGTGTGAGTGACCGCCCAGGGAAGGCAGGCTCAGGACTCACCTTCATCTCCCTGCAGCCCCTCAGAGCCGGGGTGGGGTGGGGCTTGGAGAGGGAGTTCGGAGACGGGAGATGCCTGGAGAGCCCCCGCGGCAGGAGGCAGGTAACCAGCCACCTCTCAGTGTCCGGGGAGGGGGCTCCCTACCAGAGGACCAGCTTCATTAAACATCCTGTCCCTCTCCACCCGGTTCAGAGGAGCAGGCTCCTGCTGGTGCCTCTGGGAGACAGGGCCTGGGCTTGGGGTCCTAGGGCTGTGCCCCCGGCTCATGAACACGTCACTGCCTGGCCTTGGGGAACCAGCGGAGGGGCGTGTGTGTCCCCACGTGCCCAGGCCCGCGCTGCGGCGTGGAGACTTGTCAGCCCAGAATATCAGTGCAGCGCACCTCACTGAGAAGCACAGGTCCAAACTCCTTCCCCTGAGGGGTGGCGTTCAGCTTCCTTGTGTTGCGGTGGAGGCCCGGAGAGGCCCAGAGCCTCACCCAAGGGCACACGGCAGACCAGTGGCCAAGACCGCAGGTCCCAGGCCTCCTCTCGCCCTCCAGGGGTCCTGGGCTGATGCCCACGGCTTCAGGGGGTCTTGTGCCAAACGGGGTTGTCTGTGCCCCTGTTCAAGAGAGGGTCCCTAGACTGCATCAGATGCTCACAAGGTGCCCCAAAGGTCAAATGCAACGAAACCTCCTGGAGGGGTGTGCTGATAGCTGTCCATCTGTCGGGCTCTTTACCTGCGGGCACAGGGAACAGCCGCCCCTGCACCCCACCGAGGGCTCGGGCCTGGGATTCCTATGGCTCTGCCATGTGGAAAGTGGGTGGTCTGGTGCTGCCTCCACAGACCAGCCCAGCGGGAGCAGCCCAGGTGTGGATTCCCAGGAATCGGAACCAACCGGACCACAGGGACCCGAAGGTGATAGAATTCTATCTGAAGGCACCCCTCCTGGAGAGGTGACTCAGGGCGGTCCCCGAGTAAAGCTGTGGAAAGAAGCCCACCGTGAAGACCCAAACCCTCTGCAGATCCCGCCCCGTCCTTCCTGCGTTGTCGGGGTCCCACAGCCAAGGGTGGCACACAGGCGTTCCCTGCGCAGCAGCGATGCTCCCTGGCAGCTGCCTCAGCTGCTCCAAGCCTCAGTTTTTGTATTTGCAGATGAGAATGAGATTCTGACTTTCCTGCACTAGACCGGAGGACCCAGAGATGGATTCCAGGGTCCCCACCCCGGGGGAGCCCAGACCTGGAGGAGGCAGCTGTGCCTGGAGGTGGGCGCTGTCCTGGGGAGCAGACGCCAGCGGCAGCACAGTCCCCGCCTGGCTGCAGCGGGAGAGGCAGAGTCAGACCAGGACACCCCGTCACGGCTGGGTGAGTGCAGCGCTGACGCCGGCAGGGGCCGGGAGGTGGGGGGGCCCCAACGCTGAGTCTGAAAGTGCGAGTGGGAGTTGCCAGACTTGGGGGAGCAGGTGGCCAAGAGACAATTCCAGATCGAGGGGCTGGTGTGAGCAAGGTGGGAGGTGGAAAGGGTGCAGTGAATCCTGAGGCAGCATTGCTGGGACCCCAGCAGCTGGAGTCCGGGCAGGGGCCAGGCCGGGGGAAGCACTGCCTGGGCCCCCGGCAGGAGTCTGGACATAATTCACCGGCAGAGCCCAGGTGAGGGGCAGTGCCGGACTTAATCCCTCTGACCCTGGGGGAGCCGTGGTGGCTTCAGAGGGGCATGTGGAGCCTAGGGCCCTGGGGATTGAGAAAGCCCAGGACCCCAATTAAACTCCACATGGGGAGGTGTAAAGGACAGAGCCGACCACCCCCACGGGGTGCCCAGGACTCTACGCTGTGCAGAGGCTCCCCCCCATCCCCCGGGCAAGAGTGGGTGGGTGCGGGCAGGCAGCAGTCAGCTCCCTGGGGGGCTGAAGTCCTGGCTGAGCTCGGGGCTCCCTCTGAAGTGCCACCTGCCTCCCAGCGGCAGTGGCAGGTGCTCTGAGTGGCCGTGTTCACTGTGCAGACTGGGTGGGCCGTCCTCCCACCCCCTCATTCAGCCAGCACCCTATCTACACTCGCTCACTGATGCAGTCAATCCACACGCTCCCACTGTGTGCCTGCCACGTGTGGGACTCTGCTGGGTGTTGTCTCTGGCATACGAGTGGGCAGGGAGGCTGTGGGGCTGTGGGAGGAGGAGCCCAGAGAGATCAGGGTCCCCCAGCAGCTGGGACACACCCATGGGCCACTCTCTTTGTCACCTGTGCCCCTGCCATTGGGCCCCAGGGTAGGAAGTAAGGACAGAGGACCCTCAATGAGGACTCCAAGCTGAGGGTGGGGCTAAGTAAGTGACAAACCCCAGAGCACACACGTGATGAAAAGGGGCTGTCCATGTTCAGAGCCCCTTTTTAAGGGCCCCATTTCCTCCCACCGCATCACAAGGGCAGGGCCTGGCGGGAGATGGGTGGCGGGATTTGGCGGAAGCTCCTGGGCTTGGACGGGGAGTGGGCCCGGTGAGAGCTGAAGCCTGCACGGTCAGGGCTCTGGGTGCACTGGTGCTGCCCTGCGGACTGTGGCTGCCGTAACAAATTGCCAAGAACTGGGGGGCTGAAAACAAGGGGAATTTGTTGCATTTCAGTTCTGGAGGCCACGAGTCTGAGGCTGAGGTGTCTGCAGAGCCGTGCTCTCTCCAAAGCTCCAAAGGAGGTTGCTTCCTGCCTCGTCCCGTGGGTGGCGGTGGCCAGCATGCTGGGCTTGCAGCTGCATCACTCTAGTCTCATTCCAACTTCTCCCTGTGGCTTCATGTTGTGCCCTCTCGAGTGGGTCTGTGTCCAAAGTTCCCCTTTCCACAAGGACACCAGTCGGCTCCAGTGTGACTTCATGTCAGCTTGCTTACCTCTGCAAAGACGCTATTTCCAGATTGGGTCTCATTCTGAGGGCCTGGGGTTAGGACTGCAACATACAAATTCTGGGGGACATGATATGCCCATCACAGCACCACTGTCACAGCCTTCTCTGTGCATTGTTCATGAGGAGTGAGAAGTGCTTCACATGGGGCATGGGGCTCGCAGCCCCACTTCACAGACGGGAAAACTGAGGCTCTGAGGGCAGAGGGAGAGGGACCTTGCTTAGTGTGCCTCCATCCCCCAAGCAGTGGGCTGCACTCTGCTCAGGGAAAAGGAATTTCTCCTGCTGTGATGCAAGGGGCAGGTGACCCTCTGTGGATCCAGTCCTGCCTTGTAACATTTTTCTCTGTGTAGCTGAAGTTTCCTGCTGCTCACCAAGAAGGCGAGGGTCGGGGACCCAGGCCCTTGCTTGGGCAGTGGGCTTCAGTCTTCACCAGCTGGGAAAAGCCCTGGCAGTGTCTCCTTGCTGCCTTACTCATGGCCTGGGTGAGCTCCTGACCTGGCTCAGATGTCAGGCTTGGTGGCATCTTGCTCGGTTTTTGCTGCCTGCAAATCTGTTTCCCCACAGGGCAGACCTGGGCAGATCTGAAATAGGGGGAGTGGGGGGAGGGCATTGGAGGGGAGTGGGAAGCAGGGTCTAGGTTTGTCATAGAGCATTTGGCACTTCCAAGCCTGCCTGGAGCAAGTGCCCAGTTCCCAGCTCCATTCATAACAGGCTGTGTGGCCCCAGGCAACTTCCTTGCTTTCTCTGGGGCTATTTGTAAAACAAGGGCATTGAACTAAGGCATTCCAAGTACTCCACCCAGCTGAGTCAAACACAATCATGAAATTTTTACAAACTCTTTCTATCCATTTTATCAAAATACCATAGGCTTTAAGTTTACGTTGCCTAATAGGAAATATAATGTGAGCCACATACGCGATTTAAATTTTCTAGTAGCTACATTAAAAAAGTAAAAAGAAACAGGTGCAAATAATTAAACGATAATTTCATCCAATGTGTTCAAGATTATTACATTTCAGTATGTAATCCATATACAAATATTGAAACATTTTACATTTTTGTACTGAGTCTTTGACATACGGTGTGTGTTTTGAACTTACAGCATGTCTCAATTTGGATGCTGAATTTTCCTTGGAAATACTTGATCCGAATTCAGATATCACAACATTTACAGTTGAAAAAGCAGATTCCCATACCCAGGCGGTTCCAAACAGACTTCACTGCTGTCCTGTAGCAGAATGCAGTGTTGGGTTTGTGATTCTAAATCCAGCGTGCTCAGATGTCACCCTGGACCTAGCGCTCTGCAGAGCCAGTGCCTGCTCCAGTTACCCTAAATCCTGGAGCACAGGGGCAGGTCACTTCAGTCAGGGGCTCCTCCAGCCCAGGTCTCTTTAGAGTGGCCCACCCTCCCCTGAGGCCCTTTCCACCCCCACAACCATGCCTCCTGTTTTTGAATCCTGTTTCTTAATTCTTGAGTCCAGAAAGCAATTACAGAGCACTGACTGTATGCAGGAGGTAGTGAGGGAGGGCCGGCCCCACATGCTGGAGAGACCACAGTCCTGGGTGTGGACGCTGCCAGCTCCTCGGGAGCCAGTGTCCACATCTCTGACCTGGGAGCCCCCCGCCCCAGCAGCAGTGCTGTGTGACAGCAGAGGGGCTGGTGTGGCCGATGCTCTTTCAGTCCTGTGCTGGCTCTTAGGACAGAAGTCGTGAGGCCCAGCACCTGCCGAGTCTGTTGGTGCCATCCTGTACAGAAGCAGCTGTTGACAGATGCAGCTTCACCCCTAACAGCATTTCTCAAAGCACGTTCCCAAAAATGTCTTGCTCCTCCTGGTGTGAGCAGGTGATTCTCAAGTCGGAGATTCTGCACTTAGATGTTCTTGGGAGACATTGGATCAAACGAAGCTCAATGGCTTTTAAATTTTTATTTTATTTCATTTTTAGAGATGGAGTCTCGCTATGTTGCCCAGCCTGGACTCAAACTCCTGGGCTCAATGGATCCTCCTGCCTCAGCCTCCCCAGTACCTAGGACTACAGATCAATAGCTTTTTTCTTCCTTTTTTTAACTGCAGAGCCTTGGATGTGGTGATGCCGATTAGGCAGGGAATTCCCACTTTGACAGCACAGCCTGGCCCTGGGCCTGGTACTTTCAGATACAAACTGAGTCATACTTATCCCTGTGGCCTGTGGTGTCACTTTTGCACACAGGGGACCCCTGGCTAGCACCCTGCCCTTGCTGGGGTGGGAAGGGTGCCTGAGAGTCACCACTGATTTAAACTTGGGCTAAAGAGAAGAACTAAAACAACAATGTGCTGGAACTCAGAGGAAGGGTTGGTTATTTTCAATCAGAGGATCAAGGAAGACTGCCTGTAGGAGGAGACAACTGAACAGAGCCTGCAGGATGGGCCTAGAGACTAGGGCAGGGATTCTGGGCACGTGATCGGGGAGTTCACAGGCCCAGGGGGAGCTCTGCGCATGCTTGGAGGCCCGGTGGGGTGTGCGGTGTGGGGATGGGGCATGGGCAGGGGAGCGCAAGAGGCAGCAGAAGGAGGGGCCTGCTGAGGACGCAGGCACTACAGGTGTGGACGGCACTACTCAGGTGACCCCCCCAGGACCACCGCCTTGCAACCCCAGGGGAGCAAGTGAAACCTGGGCTCCCTGGCCATTCCTACTGCCCCAATCTCCAGGGGTGGGAACCCCCTTGCTCCAGTGGACTCCCAGGCCCCTGCAGTCTGAAGACTGCTCTGTGAGCCAGGCTGTGGTGTTGTGCCACTGTGGCTGGGCAGGGGAGCATCCAGGACCAGCTGACTCCTGTGCAGACATGACCAGCGCCCCCAGTGCCTGGTTTTTCTCCCCCACAGGCATGCAGAAGGTGGCGCCTCCTCCTGTGTGGTATGGAGAGGGGTAGGTGCCCGGTGCTGGTGGCTACGGAGCGAGCAGGACAGTGGAGACCTCCGGTCTCTGCCGCTCTCGTGCCTTGTGCTGGCAGCCGGGGAGGCCGCAGGTGCTGGGTGGCATGGCCCTGAGTGGCCGTGTGGAGCAGCGTTCCCACATGGGACATGCAGCGTGAGCAAGAAATAAACATTAGTGCCGTAACCCACCTGAGACTTGCTGGTCACTACTGTACAACTTCACCTGCTGTGACTGATGCACACCCATTCCCTTTCAAACAGGGAGTTTAATCCAGGGGCATATTTCAAAATGCGTGTGAACACTGACTTTGAGTATTTAAAATAGTTTGCATTCCCCTTCTTTCCCTTTCTCTCCTTGCCTCTCCCTCCCTCTAGGGAGGCAGCTAGGCTGTATGCCATCTTGTGGACATTGGAAAAGGCTGGCTCTCTGGGCAGATGCAGTCTTGGGCTGCTCAGCTTGAGGAGCAGTGAGCAGCGAGTGAGCTGAATTTTGGCCTTGACCCACCACCTTGGCCAGGCAGTTTTGAGCAGTGTGCAACCTACACAACAGTACAGGGGGACTCAGCCATTCATCCATCCCCAAACTGAGCATAGACTAAGTGCCAGGTGCTGAGTTGGGCTCTACAGATTCAGAGAGCATATAATGCTCTGGTTACCCTCAAGGAGCTCACATTGGAGACAGTAAACAAGATATAGAATGGCTCCCACTCTGGTCAGCATTGCTGGAGAGGCTCTAAGGGAGGCTCTGCCCAGGGGAGGCACAAGGGCTGTGGGGGCAGTGAGGGAAGCTCCCGCGCAGGATGGGGTGGGCAGAAAACACTGGGAGAGGCAGGCTGCTCAGTTTTCGATAGGTGAGTGCTCTGGCAGGTAGCTGGAAGGATGAGGTGGGGGCTGGGAGAACAGTGAAGATAACATACACTGGAACCTTCTGGACTCTTGGCTAAGAGGCGCCAAGCTGCCTTTGCTGCTGCAGAGAGGTCGTTGCTTCTGGATTCAGAGGAGGAACAACTGCAGAGTCCGGGTCTTTACAGATACTCCTCTCCCTCCCCTCCCGCCCACTGTGCCCGTCTGTCCCTGGCGCCGTAACCGTGATGGAAACACTGCAGCAAGTGTCCAGCCCAGGCCGGGGGCAGCAGGGGGGGCTCTGCAGAGCTGGCAGCCCTGGGGGATTCCTTTTTCAATAACAGCTGTATTGAGATATAATTCATATGTCATAAAATTCACCTTTACAATGTACAATTCAGTGGTTTTTAGTTTATTTTTAGAATTGTGTAACCGTCACCACTACTCAATTTTAGAACATTTTCATTATGTTCATTATGTACAAAGAAACCCTGTATCCTTTCACAGTCCCTCCCCGCCTGCCCTCCCCTGCCCCGCGACCACACGTTTACTCCATCTCTGTGGACATGTGTGTAAATGGAATTGGGCAGCTGGCGGCCTTCCGTGCCTGACTTCTGTCACCTGGCATAATATTTTCTGGCGTGTATCAATGCTTCACTCCTTTTTAATGGCAAAATAATATTCCACTGTATAGATATAACTCTTTGTCTATTTATCGATTGATGGACATTTGGGTTATTTTCATTTTTTGGCTATTATAAATAATTCTGCTATGTACATTCATGTACATTAATGTACAATTTTTTATGTGGGTGTATGTTTTCAATGCCCTTGGGTATGCACCTAGAGGTGGAATTGCTGTGTCCTGTAACAACTCTGTTTCTGAGGAACTGCCAGGCTGCACCCACAATGGCTGCTCCACGTGACTTTCAGCAGGGTCTGAGGGTTCCAGTTCCTCCACATCTTCAGCAATATTGTTATTACCTGACCTTTTGCTTCCAGCCAGCCTAGTGGGTGTAAAGTAGTATCTAACTGTGGTTTTGCTTTGCATTTCCCTGATGACTAATGATACTGAATATCTTTCCATCTATTTATCTGCCATTTGTATATACTTTTTGGAGAAATATCTATTTGAATCCTTTGACTATTTTTTCCCTTTCCTCCTCTCCCCTCCCCTCCCCTTCCCTTTTCAACAGTCTTGCTCTGTTGCCCTGGCTGGAGTGTAGTGGAATCATCATAGCTCACTGCAGCCTCAAACTCCTGGGCCCAAGCAATCCTCCTGCCTCAGCCTCTCGAGTAGCTGAGACTACGGGCATGCACCACCATGTCCAGCTAAATTTTCTAATTTTTGTAGAGATGAGGACTTGTCATGTTGCCCAGGCTGGTCTTGAACTCCTGGCCTCAAGAAATCCTCCTGCCTCAGCCTCCCAAAGTGCTAGGATTATAGGCATGAGTCACCACACCTGGCCCCTTTGACTATTTTTAAATTGAGTTATTTGTCTTTTTACTGTTGAGTTCTCAGAGTTCTTTATATATTCTGGATGCAGGTCCTATATCAGATATGTGTGTTGCAAATGTTTTCTACCATTATTTGTGTTGTCTTTTTATTTTCTTGATATAGTTCTTTGAAGCACAAGCTTTAAACATTGATGAAATTATTGGGGGGAACCCTAAATCTCAGATAATAAGTGACAATGGTGTCTATCACATGCCAGAGTTGTGTATATATTGCTTCATTTAAGCCTCACTCCAACCCGTGAAGCCAGGATTACCACGTTCCTAGGTTATAGTTGTGGAAATGGAGTGGTAGACAGTCACATAAGAGCTTCAAGGAACGAGGCCGGTAGCTGATGCAGGCAGGATTGGAATTCATCTGCTGGCTCCACAGCTCTGTTCTTAACCAGCACATTGTGGGGCCTGAACTGCTGCCTTTACCATTCAAGGGAGAGACAGGTGGCTGAGAGTTGTGCCAAAAGGCATGATTGGCTCTTGAAAACCATGGGTGTTCACAGGAGGGAGAGTGCTCTTTCAGGAGTGGGACATCAGAACATAGGCTCCCAGGCTTCCAGCAGGCAGAGATGTTGCTGGGCCTCACTACAACTTGGCTGCTCATGTCAGTCTCTCATTCCCTCACTAAAGAGCCCATTTCCCTATCACCATCATCACCACCATCACCACCATCATCATCACCATCACCACCATCACGACCACCACCACCATCACCACCATCACCATCATCAGCATCACCATCATCGCCATCACCACCATCATCACCACTATCACCATCACCATCACCATCACCACCATCACCATCACCACCATCACCACCATCATCACCACCACCACCACCACCATCACCACCATCACCACCAACACCAACACCACCATCACCACCATCACCACCATCACCACCATCACCACCATCACCGTCACCACCATCACGACCATCACCACCATCACCATCACCATCACCACCATCACCACCATCACCATCACCACCATCATGACCATCACCATCATCACCATCACCACCATCACCACGATCACCATCACCATCATCACCACCATCACCACCATCACCATCATCATCACCACCACCATCACTACCATCATTACCACCGCCACCACCATCATTACCATAATCAGCAACATCATCATCATCACCACCACCATCACCATCATCACGATCACTTATCAATTGCTATGTCCCAGCACTCCCTTACATACATATATTATTTAATCCTCTCTACCATCTAAAGAGACCCTACAACAACATACTAGTGATGGAGCCAGGCTTGAAACTCAGATCTGTCTGACTCTAAAACCCAGGCTCCACCCAGGGGGTGGTCTAGAGCTGATAGCTCCTGTTGTTCAGGTAAGGAGGATTGTTTTTTTTCCTGCCCCCAGAAACTTTCATGATTAAAAAAGTGATGGTCAGCTGGGCGGGCTGGCCTGTAATCCCAGCACTTGGAGAGGCTGAGGCGGGAGGATCACTTTAGGCCAGGAGTTTGAGACCAGCCTGGGCAACATAATGAGACCCTATCTCTACGAAATATTAAAAAATTAGCTATAGTCCCAGCTACATGGGATGCTGAGGTGGGAGGATCACTCAAGCCAAGACATTCGAGGCTGCAGTGAGCTATGATCATGCCACTGCCCTCCAGCCTGGGTGATAGAGTGAGACCCTGTCTCTTAAAAAAAAAAAAAAGACAGGCCGGCGTGGTGGCTCACGCCTGTAATCCTAGCACTCTGGGAGGCCGAGGCGGGCGGACCGCTCAAGGTCAGAAGTTCGAAACCAGCCTGAGCAAGAGCGAGACCCTATCTCTACTAAAAATAGAAAGAAATTAATTGGCCAACTAAAAATACATATATAGAGAAAAAACTAGCCGGGCATGGTGGCACATGCCTATAGTCCCAGCTACTCGGGAGGCTAAGGCAGGAGGATCACTTGAGCCCAGGAGTCTGAGGTTGCTGTGAGCGAGGCTGACACCACGGCACTCTAGCCCGGGCAACAGAGTGAGACCCTGTCTCAAAAGAAAAAAAAAAAGAAAATACAAGGGCAGACCACGTGAGTTAAATATAAAGATGCTGCTGGGCTGTTCCTGCGTTTTAGTTTTAAATCACTGCACGTCCTCCCTGGACGACCCTGGGCAGTCTACACCTGCAGTGAGGCCATCCTCCACCAGGCCCCAGTGCAACAACTGTGTTCTCTTCCCCTAAATTGTCCCAGACAAGCACTTCCGTTCTTCCCTTTCACCAGCAGGGACACGCTGTAAGCACAGTCTACAGGACTGGTTACATTTTGTCCGCTGTGTTTACGAAACCATAACCTCATCTAGGATTGCCGTAGGGCCCAAGTACCAAACCGTCAAGCTAAATAAAACAAAACAGCGGGGTGGTAAAACCCAAAAACAGCTGCCTGAAGCCCCTGGGCGGACAGAGGGAGGAAGGCACAGGGCCCGGGGAGCTCCTCCACCTGAGCTCAGGGAAGGGAGTGGGGACCATGGACCCGCTCACTCTGCTCCTCACAGCCCAGGCTGAAAGGACTGCCCCAGACACCCAGAGGCTTCTGTGCTGAAGGGGTCCCAGGCTGAGGGCACCTGAGGTCAGGGAGGCCCCCCGGAGACCTAGGCATGCCCTGACCACAGGATTCACTCTCTGACACACTGACGAACAAGGCGGATAAGGGAAGTCACGTCACACTGTCAAAATGTCCTGGTGTACGCAGAGGGCAGAGAGCTGGGGAAGGGTAATGAGGAAGTGTAACAAGTAAACGGAAGTACAGAGAGGGTGAAGGAAACACCCAAGAGGGAAGTGAAGCTGATATCTGGCAGCTGATGGACTGCTCTGAAGTGGGGTCTGCAGCAACGGGAGGTCCAGGGAGCCAGCTCTCCTACAGCCCCTTCCCTTCTTGGGTCCAGAACACAGAACCCCTGGATCCTGGAGGAGATCTCCAACAGGAGATCCCTGTTGCCCAAGGCTACTTGAGCCTCTGCCCTGTCAATACCTCTGGACTGAAGCCCACAGTTTGCCTGTCATCTGCAGGGCTGGGGACACAGCCAGCCTTCAAAGCACAGTCGTTAAATAAATGAGTTTTCCCAGACCCTCATGTCTCATGACATCCTAGTAATAACTAGTTCCTGTTGGATGTGAAGGGCTTCCTGGATCATAAGTTGCTTTCACATATGTTTATTGCATTTTATCTTTATAACAACCCTGTGAGAAGCCCAAGGTTTATATTAGCCTTGCCTTGCAGATAATTATCCCCATTGTACTGATGGGAAAATTGAGGTTTTGAGAAGTCACTGACTTGCTTAATTAAGATCATGGGCTGAGGAGCACAGAACACAGTTTCCTTTTCCCGGAGGCTGCCCTCTTGCCAACTCCCTGCACCACTTCTGACTGAATCGCCAGGGAAAGAGCCTAGACTGCAAGATCAGTTTTACTTCAGACAATATTAATACGACAGCAGCTTATACTCTTCCTATACAAACTCAAATTTGTTAGAGGCTCTGAGTCACAAATCCTCTGAAGGCACAGGCACAAAGGTGGGAGTTTGTCTGTGTCCTAGGGTTCAAGAAACCTTTCCAGAAGTTTGGTTACAGTCACGGGACAAGGCTGGGGTGTGGGCTGTACACAGGGAGCTGGGAGGCAGAAGTGGACAGGCCCACCGGACCGGTCCTGGCGTCTTTTAGGGAGGGAAAGAAGAAACAGTGGCAGAGGAAACAGGAAGGATGGATTCATTGTGAAGACAGACAATGGGGCAAACAAGAGGACAAACAGGAGGAAAAGCAGTTCAGCCGTGGCAGTGACAGCCCTGGACTCGGGCTGCTCCTTCCACAAACCAACAGAACAGGCTCCTCAACCACAAATAAACACCCCTGCAAAAGCACCCAGGCTACTGAGAGTTGAGGGCCAATGATCAGGAATGCTTACAAAATGTTAACCCAAGCCTTCACAGGGCTGACGGAGAGGGAGGGTATGCACCAGGCAACCCGTTACTTCCGTGGCCTAGTCTGCCAGGCACCATGGTGGAGGGCGCAGGTCTAGAAACCAGTCAGACCAGCTCTGAAACATCCCTTCTTAGCTTGATCTTGGGCAGGTATTTAATTTTTCTGAATGTTTCCTTATCTGTAAAACAGAGACATTACAAGTATCCACTTCACAGAGCTATGAATATTAAATGAGTCTTTGATATGGAGCCAGGCACTAGTTAGCACTAGGTAACCTTCTTATTGTTATAAGTATTATTTTATTTTACATACTTTTTTCTTTTTATAGAGACAAGGTCTCACAATGTTGCTCAAGCCGATCTCGAACTCCTGGCCTCAAGCAATCTCTTGCCTCAGACTCCCAAAGTGCTGGGATTACAAGCCGGAGCCACCAACAAACACATCACCCTAACCCTACCTCTGTAATATATCTGGCTGGTCTTTGCTTTTTCTGTTCAACAAACTTTTCAGCTCCAGGTCGTCACAGAGCCAAGCAAGCAATCGCCAGGCAGACAAAAAAGGTGGGAAAGGTTAGGGCAGAGAAGGGCACACAGGAGGCCCCGTAGCCCCACCAGGCTCTGGCACTGGGTGGACTGGCCTTGCAGGACACACAGTGATCCTGCCTGGGCGGCAAGTGCAGCGGGAATGGGAAATTCTTCCTCGGGGTTCTGGTGCCGTGGGCAGCACACAGACTCGCACTTCCCGGTCCCCGAGCCGCAGGACCCAGGCTTCAGCACCCGGCTGAGAGCGACTTCCAGAAATGAGTAAGCTCCAAACATGAGAAAATGAGCTGAACTAGTCTGAGGGACACCTATCTATAGGAAATCAAAGATCTTAAGAAGAATATTACAGATCCCCGCCTGAGCCATGAAGTGTTTAGCCACCTTCCTTCCAAAAAGGCCTTCCTCATCTGCCCTTCCTGCTGTGGTTGGAACATTGTCTTGGTCTTGGGTCCATCAAGACGAAGGAACGCACCTGTCCCCTCCCCCGCTAAGTCACTAGGCCTTTCTAGTGAGGCAGAACACTGGGTCTGGGGGCGGGAAGAACCAGGCCCCGCCAACTCACAGGACCGGGGAGGAGAGTGGGGCCCCGGGCAGTGGAGGTCTCAGGAGTGGGGGGGCCCTGGCAGTGGAAGGGCCTTGGGAGAGGGGAGGGCCTCTGAAGTGAGGGGGCCTCGGGAATGGGGGCCGGGCAGTCGGGGGCCCTCAGGAGTGGGGGCCGGGCAGTGGGGGAGCCTCGAGAGTGTGGGGGGCCGGCAGTGGGGAGGCCTCGGAAGTGAGGGGGCCTCTGGCGTGGGAAGCGGACAGTAGGCGCCTCGGGAGTGGGGGTAGACAGTTGGAGAACTCGGCAGTGAGGGAGACGGGCAGTGGGGGGCCTCGGGAGTGCGGGAGCTGGGTACTCCAGGGCCCCAGACCATCGGCCACATCCGCCCTTTATGCATCTGCCAGGCCCGCATAAGACGGAGGCATCAGAACCGTCCAGGGTTCCTGCGGCCTCCTCGCGGACGCGGGGCTGTGGAAACGGCTAGGAACGGGGAGTTGGAGCCGGTGCCAGTAGGCTGCGCACCCCAGAAGCCGGGCGCGGGCGGCGGAGCCGTGGAAGCCTCGGCCGCGCAGGCGTCCCAGGAAGCCCCGCTCACCCCGGCCGCGCAGGCGCCGCGAGGGGGCTTCAGCTCGCGCAGGCGCGGCTCCCGCGCTAACATGGCGGTGGCGCTGCTGCTGCGTACCCTGCGCCAGGGCCCTGAGCCGGGGCGGCTGTGGGGCCCACGCTCGGGTTGGAGCCCCCGGCTCTCCGCCGGGCCCGGGAGGAGGTGGCCGCACTGGGTGGTCCGGCCTCCGGCGGGCCTCGCTGGGGCTGGAGGCCGAGCCCTACAGGTAACCCCCGGGTGTCCCGCCCCACCGCCCGGCTGGGGAGAGGCTGAGGGTCGCGGCGCCGTGGCCTGCCCGCCGCGCCTGCCGTTCTCGGAGTGGGAGCCCGCGCCTTCCCGCCCGCTCTCGGCTCCTGCGGGACGGCGCTGCCGGAGGACGGCTGGGTTGTCTCAGACGGGCCGGAAAGGCGGGCGCGAGTCCGCGCGGTCCTCTGTGTGGACTCTGCCAGCCTAGGTGTTTTCTGTCTCCCTGGCATTTTTTCTTTTCGATTTTTTTTTTTTTTTTTTTGGAGGCCGAGTCTTACTCTGTCGTCCGGGCTAGAGTGCCGTGGGGTCAGCCTAGCTCACAGCAACCTCAAACTCCTGGGCTCAAGCGATCCTCCTGCCTCAGCCTCCCGAGTAGCTGGGACTACAGGCATGTGCCACCATGCCCGGCTAATTTTTTCTGTATATTTTTAGTTG
>CAUYRT010017453.1:0-17326 GCA_963574885.1 Lepilemur ruficaudatus | reverse complement strand
GCACATGGGCTGAATTTTTAAAATTTTTTTAAAGACTTGAAGCAGAACCTTGTAATTTGTGTAAATGACAAGTGTAAAATCCTACCATAAAATGCTAAAAAATATGCATTGTTTCAAATAAAACCAAGAAATGCAGCATTAAAAAAAAAAAAAAAAAAATGTATTACATGTTCATGTAATACATGTATCACATGTATTACATGTTCAAAAAATATTTAGTAAACGGATATAATAACTCACAAATTACTGCCCTCATGCAAGGCAATATGATAGCATAGGGGTGGTAGGAAGTTAGAGTTTTCAAGTCCACATGGAGTTAATTCCAAAGATCACTGGTCTCAGGTTGGCCACCTGTTGCAGAGGTTTTATCTTTGAATAAGCCTTTTATGCTTCTTAGGAGATGTGTTGAGGGCATAAAAGAGGTGACTACTTAGAGAAGTTAGCCATCATTTCTCTTGTTATACCTGGCTCTGTCACACGTTGTTTCTACCCATCTTAGGAACAGTGTAGAGTTAACTTGACATCTATCTGTATCTGCAAAGGGGGAATGGTAAATCTACATTATGGTACGTTAGAATCTGTGATTTAGAAGCATAATACTTTCATGTCCCAGTCATTTGGCATTTCTCAGTTGTCTCTGGAATAAATTAACTTTTTTGAAAAGAATGTATTTACCATGTTGTTGGCATTTTACCAGTTAGCATAGGAAAGTATACTGGATGGTTTATTGTTGAAGAGTTGACTTTTCACAGGTTGGAACTACATTGTTTATCTTCTTAGCTAGAACTCATGTATGAACAGCAATAACAAGTCAGCCCAGACTGTTGGAGGGGATCACTAGACTACATGGATGAGATTTTCAGTATTCTGGACATATAAAGAGTTTGTAAATGTCACTATCTTGAAATAAATGGTATCAATCTGAGGTTCTTTTTTTTTTTTTTTCTTTTTTTTTTGAGACAGAGTCTCACTCTGTTGCCCTGAGTAGAATCCCATGGCATCAGCCTAGCTCACAGCAATCTCAAACTCCTGGGCTCAAGCGATCCTCCTGCCTCAGCCTACCTAGTAGCTGGGACTACAGGCATGTGCCACCATGCCCGGCTAACTTTATATATATATATATATATATATATATATATATATATATTTAATTGTCCAGCTAATTTCTTTCTATATGTTTTTAGTAGAGACAGGGTCTCACTGTTGCTCAGGCTGGTCTCAGACTCCTGAGCTCTTCTGATGCTTGTTGAAGTCAAAAAAGAAAAAAACTCCTGAGTTCAAACGATCCACCTGGCTTGGCTTCCCAGAGTGCTAGGATTACAGGCGTGAGCCACCGTTCCTGGCCTCAATTTGAAGTTCTTTGTCCTAAATTCTGAAAATGAAATTTTGATGTTTTTTGTTTTTTAGCAAGAATAGTATTGTTAGGATTTAGCTGTGTCATTAGGAGATTGATGTAGCAGGCTAAATAGATTCTAAACACAAATAAGGTGGGTGTTTCCTTTTTTCATTTTATTTTTTTGTTTTTAAAGTTTGTAAGTTTAGTTTGCATTCCTGTTATGACATTCACTCCTTTATTATTTTTTTAGAAAGGAAAGCCAACAATTATACAGGTTGATCATCTGTATACAAAATCCAGAAATCCTAAATCTGAAATGCTCCAAAATCTGAAACTTTTTGCTGGCGTGATGCTCAAAGGAAATACTCATTGGAGCATTCTGGATTTCATATTTTTGAATTTGGAATGCTCAACTAGTAAGGATAACACAAATATTCCAAAATCCTAAAAAATCCAAAATCCAAAACACATCAGGTCCCAAGTGTTTCAGTAAGGGATATTCAACCTGTATTACGGAATAGGCATTGAACCAGACTTAGATCATGTCACAGGCAATCTGCTAAAGAGATTGCAGAGAAAAAAAAGAAATCATACCTTTTGATATAGCCTGGCAGATACAATCTATTGCATACATGCTAATTGTTGTTGTCCAAAGGAAAAATAAAACTTCTATCTTTGGACAAAGATAGGAAGAAAGGACAAAGATAGGAAGTTAAATTTTGGAGCCAAGTGCCTAGGCCTTCTGAGAAGACAGGGAGACAGGGTGAAACCCTTGTTTTTATTATTGTTATTATTTTTAATTGTGGTAAACTGTTCATAACATAAAAATCACAAAATTTATCATCTCAACCATTTTGAAGTGTATAGCTCAGTGGCATTAAGTACATTCACATTGTTGTATAGCCATCACCATCATCTGTCCCCAGAACTTTTTCAACATCCTCAACTGAAACTCTGTCCTCATTAAATGTAACTCCCTGTACTCTCCTCTTTCCATCCTCTGGTAACCACCATTCTACTTTTGGTCTCTGAATTTGACTACGTTAGGTGCCTCATATAATGAGATTATATAATATTTGTCCTTTTATGTCTGACTTATTTAACTTAATGTAATATCTTCAGGGTTCACCCATGTTGTAACGTATGTCAGAATCTCCTTCCTTTTTAAGGTTGAATAATATTCTATTGTAAACAGATCACATTTTGCTTATCAATTCATCCGTGGATGGATGCTTGGATTGCTTCTACCTTTTGGCTGTTGTGCTGCAGTGAACATGAGTGTTCACTTGTGCTGCAGTGAACATGAGTGTTACCAGTATCTCTTTTGAGTCCATTTTTTTTCAACTCGAAGTGGAATTGCTAGATCATAGGGTGGTAATTCTAGGTTTAATTTTTGAGGAACCACCATACTATTTTCTATAGAGGCTGCACCATTTTACATTCCCACTAGCAATTCACAAGGGTTCTGTTTCCTCCACATAACTTTGACAACACTTGTTATTTTCTGTGTTTTTTTTGTTTTGTTTTTTGTTTTGATAGTAGCCATTCTAATGGATGTGAGGTGGTACAGTGTCTCTTTGTGGTTTTGATTTATATGTATCTAATGACAAGTGAGTTGAGCATCTTTTCATGTGCCACTTCCTAATTTTAAAAGAAAATTTTTAGTTTGCTTTTAAGACCACTGCACTCAATTCTTACAGAGTAAATGAGATAGAGAAGTTTATTCAGCGATGAGGTTTCTTAAGGGGGAGAGATTTCTTTTTAGAGACATTGCTTGTATATGTTATAATGCTTAAATTGCCCTTTAAAGTAAATATCAAAAGTCTGCCACCGAATTGGAGTTGACTTTTATCTTCTCATTCTTCAGTTGAACTAGAGTAGAAAACAGAAGCCTGAGAGTAAAATTTACCCACCTATTGACTAGAGTTCAGTTGGGTAAAAGTCAAAGCCTGTTTTGGTGTTGTTGTTTGTTTTTTAACAAAAGAATTTAGGTTGACTTTATCCTATTATGGTCAGGCTGACTTATATCTTGTAAATCAGATAGCTGGCTGGAGAGTGTCTCACATTATTCCCTGAGCTGGTGTAAAATTGTTCCGAAGAAATACCACATATGATATTTTTCTTAGTGTCATTTATGACAGCTCATAGTGTTTCAGGCCCTTGTATGAAAAGTAAAAAGAAATCTTTTTCACATAGCTTACTGAAAAATAAGTAGTAACGGACATTTGCCAAGTGCTTAATATTTGTTAATGAGTCTGATCTGTTTACATGTAGTATGTTAAATCATCACATACCTCTATGAGGTAGAGGAATATTATTTTTGCAGATGAAGAAATGGAAGTACAGAAATATTAAAGCAGGCAATGGAGTTCATCCCCGACCCTGGTGCCAGAGACATAAAACCAATCTGCCTTTTTAATGATGAAACTTTAAAACTATTGAGATAAGATTTACCTAGGAATTTGTGGCAAATTTATAGTAGCATGAAGTTACCATCTTAAACTAACTACAAAGTGGTTTCTTAGGGCCAAAAATGGGACATTTTGCTGCTTTAAACTTTTCCACACTAACTACACCTACCGTATTTCTTGGGGAGGGGGTAGGCAGGGAAGAAGAGGCTGAGAAGTTTCATGATTCCCATGCTGGCTTGTCCCAGTCTGGGGTGTTGTGTTAGACACTAGCTCCCTCATCACTTGACAGGAGCTGAAGTAGAATGCTCCTCCGGGTTGGATGCAGAAGGAATTTTAGAGTTTCTCTTCCTTGTTTTTACACTTGCATTTTGATATGGTGGTAATGGTAACCATGGCAAAACTGAAGGCCTGGTGCTTTAAAAATGGCAGATAGTCTCAGTGGTTACTAGCCTGGGATTTTCAGTAATGAAGCAGCTCATAATTCAAAGTCTGATTTACTGCTGGTGAGTGATTTTACCTCGTTACATAAATTTTCAGGGCTTAATTTTTTAAGTTGTTTTATACTTTGGGGGAGTTCAAAATGAAATTGTCTTCTCAACATTGTAACTAATAGTTTAAACTCCCTTCTAAAATTAACATTAAGAACTGGAAATATGAATTTCCTTGTATTATGCCCAGTCTGAGCCAAGTGTTGGAAGGCCAGGAAAGAGGAGAAACAGATCAGGTTGTGAGAGTCTCTTAGCACAGTAGAAGGACAAAAGGGAATGAAAGACCTTCAGAAGACCAGAAAAAAAGACAGAGCAGCTCAAATCTGTCAGACACTGACTCTCCAAAGCTTAAGCTTAGTACTTAATTTTTATTTCCATTTAAATAACTGCCTCTTAGGTTATTTTGACACAACCCACAATCTTTTTCCTTTCCCCAGTCAAATCTTGCATCATATCATCTTTTCACCCCTGTCAAATTCTTGACCAGATTTTTCCAGGTTTTCCTTGACTTAAATCTCAAGCGATTTGTTCACTGGGTCTCTTATAAATATTCTTAGTTGTTTGGCTGCATTCATTCATTCATAAATTTATAGGTAATCGAATTCCATATTTTGAAGGCTTTCTTGTTTCTCTCAAGTGGACTGTCTGTGGAAAGAGTTCTATTTTCATATAATAGGCTTTTTGAAACTCTGCTGTTTAGGCAGGGGTTCGTTTTTCAGGTTACTGCCTGTTACTCTAATACTTTGTTCATCTAATAAAGTGGTTTGAAGTAGTCTTTCAGCTGATGTCTTGTGTCTTGTAGAATAATGACTTTTTTCTAAATAAACTTTTTATTTGGAATAATTTTAATTTTATACGAAAGTTGCACAGATAGTACAGAGAGTTCCCAAATATCCTTCAGTCAGCTTCCAGGGATATTAACTTCCTACTAGCTAGTACAGTGATCTAAACTAAGAAATTAGCATTGGTAGAATACTGTTAACTACTTTAGGGACTTCATTTGGATTTCATCTGTTTTCCCACCAGTGTCCTTTTCTGTTCTGGGACCTCATCCCTTCTGGTCTGAGCCAGCTCCTCTAGTCTCCTGATCTTGGCACTTGTGAACAGTACTGATTAGGTATTTTGTCCCGTCATCTGGGTTTGTCTTGAAGCTTTCTCAGGATTAAATTACAGCTGTGCATTGCAAGAAAGGGTAGCCGAGGAGTTTGTGGTGCTTCTTAGCACCCTACATGGCACATGACATCAACTTGGCTTAGTTCTGTGTGACTCTGACCTTGATCCATTGTGTGAGGAGCTCTCTGTGGGTGCTTGCTTTGTAGTGACATTTTTACCTTTACTTAAGTAGAACATCTTTATCCTTTGGAAGCAGTCATTGAGTCTAGCCCAAATTCAAGGGGGAAGTGGTTAAACTTCACCTGTCTGGGGAAGGATGGTACATGAATTTTTTATTCTTCTGTGGGGAAAATTTGTCTCTTCTCTCGCCTTCATTTATTTAATCATTTATCTACGTCAGTGTGGTCTCTTGTCCTCATTTTGTAGGGTTATAATCAGTTCATTTGGGGTTATATCCAGTACTGCGCTATTTATCTCATTGCTCACATTGCCCCAGCTCTGACCTTGGGAGCTCTTTTGAGTTGGCCCCGTGTCACACACCATCCTTTTGTTTTGGGGGTACTTCCTTGCATTCTGGCCCTACAAGATGCTTCAGTGGTGTCTTGTGTTTCCCTGCTCCAGAATCAGCTGTCTCCAAGGAGCAGCCCTGGTTCCTTGTCATGAGGAAGGATGATTAGAAGGATGGGCACCTGTATGCTCCTGCTGCTGGGGGTCCCCGTGACAAGGAGAAATGTGTGTACTAATCCATGTGAACACCAGATCTTCCATCATTTCTGTACCTACCTGTCTGTGTGCCTGTGTGTATTTTCACCTGAACGCCTGTTCTCACTGATGTCTCATGGCTAATCCAGCACTGCAAGGTTCATTCTAGCCTTCTCCCTTTGCGTAATTATTTGTAGCTTCTTTCTGACAGTGACAACCTGGCTTATATACCATTGGCTTCAACCCTAGGGTTTGTGCAAAGTAGTTTCAGAATTATCAACCCAGACCAGGGTTGGGCAGACACAGCAAGTAGAGTAGTTTTCCCAAGTTATTCAAGCAGCTCATTTTCCCCAACCCATTTCTGTGAGGTTATTTCATACATTTTATGATGCAGTTAAATACATTTGTCAGTCTGCATTCTGTCCTGGCATCCCCTGACATCCTAGTTGATTTGTTTTTAAATTTGCATACATTAAAGTTCCATTCTGTGTGATGTACAATTGTATGAGTTTTGATAAATGAGTGGAGTTGTCTTGTACCCACTACCCCTAGGCAATTGACTTTTAACTCCCTCTCTCAGGGTTCTTTTTTGTGGTTTTCTTTGGTAGGTATCTGCCCTCACCCATTGAATAACTGCTGAACCACACTGCCATTATTCACCCATTGAAGAAAGGATAACCTCTTTGTTACTTGTGGTTTTTAACACCATGCTGGGCATCCTCATATAAAGGCATAATGAGTTTTAACGTGGGGTAGAATACTAGAATTTTGGAAGTTGAACGAACCTTAAAGAACCCTCTGATTTCATGTCAGTAGTTGGCAGGTTGTCCCTCCAGGTTGAGTGTCTGGACAGAGCAGGAGCCTAGACTTTTCCACCCTTCCCTCCCCTATGGCTGTTACTCTGGAGACTTGAGATGGGACAGATGAGCTTAGGCCAGGGTGGGAGGGCTCCCATCTTTGCTGCAGGTGTGAAGTTGTGTTTATAGGTGTGGTTCCTCTATCTTTTGTTTCAGGACATTCATTTTAACAGTCAAATGTTTACTTAATGCTGTGCGTGCTTTTGGGAAGGATTAAGGTATTGTTAATCATTTGCAAATTAGAGTTGTAGTGAATTATTAATAGTTCATTCACTTTGCTTTTTAATGTCAATCTGAAATCAAGTGTTGTGAGCCCAAAGGGAATTGTTAGGGTTGGAGGAAGAAGGTGATTGTGAAGAGCTTCACATACTGCCTTTGCTGGTGTTAGCCTTTACTGGATAGACTATATCATATTAGTCTTTATAGATAATTTAAGGGATCTTTGGGGACCCACAAATGGGGCCCCTAAATGGAACAGTTTTTAATTCTTTTAGTGCCTTCTGGGTGCCAGGCACCAAGCTAGACCCTTGATACAGAGATGCATGAGCTACACCCCTTGTCCTCTAGACAGAGAGAGACATGTAAAAAGAAGTACTGTGGCAGAGACGACCAGAGTGTAGGAATGGTTTATAATAGTACTTCTTCAGCTTTTTATTGGATTCTTTCTTTTACAAAAGGATTTTTAAAGCATAATTCTACCACCCTGATACAACTGTTTTGGGTTTTGCTTTTTTTCTTTCCAGTCTTTCCACAAACACAGTTTTACATGACTGTATATATATGATATTGTATTCCAAAATAATTTTGTTTAATATTTTATCATAAGCTTTCCCCAAGTTTCTCCACAGTACAGTGTAGTTGCTGTATCTGCCTATCTCTGTAATGTTTATTTTTTTTTTCCCATAGAAGTCTATTATGATCCTTTTTATGCTTCTAATTTTTTTATTTGGTGAATTGGTTTCTTAGGCTCTATTTACTGGAGTGAGGTTACTGGGTCAAAGAGTATGAACGTTTTATAAGCTCTTGAAATATATTGCCTACTGTTTTACAACATTAACAGCATTATTTGAAAGCTGCCAGATTAGACCTGATCCCTGCTGCTCTCAGACTTCATCATCTCCCCTTTTTGCCCTTGATCCCAGGGTCAATATCCTGGCTGTGCTAGGAACACACACTCATTTCCAAGCCTTTCTACTCCCCTGCCCCAAGGACAATCTCCTTGGAGGACTGGGTCAGGGCCATCTCCTTGTGAGATGCCTTTTCTCCTACTCCTGGACAGCAGCGCCTTCTCACACCCAGGCACTCTTCACAACCCTGTGATGCTCATTGCTCAGGAACTGGCAGAGAGTGAGCCCTGGGTGTCCCTGACTCCCTAATCTTGTAGGTGAGTGGGGCTGGACTCTGACCTGTTCTTGGTCTCCATTTTAATTGGCTCCTCTACAAGACAGAAGGATCTTATGAACAAGCAGTCATGCTGGAACCTTTTCTAGAACTCTCCTTGGAGGGGTTAGGAGAGAAGGGAGTGGTGACTCACTGTCACCTTTCATTTTAGTTCTCTAAAAGAGAGTATACAGACTTAAAATTAAGGATGTCTGGAAAACAGCCAGTAATTTCTAGTGATTTAAAAATACTTTAAAACATCACTGTAAATATAAAGTTCTATGTAATAAAATGATTTGAGGTAAAGAACTTGGACTTAGAGATTACTATTTATAGAAATGAGAGGATGAAGCCAGCCTTTTTTTTAGAATTTTTTTTTAACTATTCTATTTTAGCTGGTGTACAGTGTTTTTAGATTTAGGGATAAAGCAGCATTCTCTTATTCTAATTCTAAGAAATAGAACATTGTTTGACTAATTGGATCTTTTAATATATAAAATAAAAAATTTTATTGAAACATTTACCAAGAGAATTCAGAAAGTTATTTTTCCTTTAAATATGCATCTTTAAAAGGTCTCTCAGTGAGATTTCACTATAGTTAACTTTCCGACAAAATTTGGTAACCACGTTTATTATGAAAGCCAGTGAGAAATGAGGTTAGCTCTATAGTGATGTCTAAGAGAATTTTCTGAGCTAGTGAGAATGTTCTATACTTGTGCTGTCCAATTACTATGTTAGCTGTTGGTCACTTGTGACCACGGTATGCTTGAACTTAATTTTAAATTTAATTTAATGTCAATTTTCATTCAACATAGCCACATATGGGATAGTAGTTTTAGAAATTTAAGGTTGAGGGCATATGCTTTTCTCCCCTAAGGCTCTGTGGCGAGTTAATTTTCCATCGTTAACTGAATCACCTGATTTAGTTTAGCGTTCTATTCACTAAACCACCTTACCCATTGTAGAAATAAAAAAAAAACCTGCCAGAATTTTAGGTGGATGAATGAGTATGGAAAACAGCAGGAGATTTGATAGTCTTGGACTTTACCTTTTTTTGTTTTTTGAGACAGAGTTTCACTTTGTTGCCCGGGCTAGAGTGAGTCTTGGACTTTAAATCATTTATAATAGAAGAACATTTTTTTTTCCAGGTCTTTCTGGTGTATTTTTAGGATTAGAGAGAGTCCAGAGGACTTTCCACTTCTCAGAGGTGTTGCTCTGTCTTCTCCGTCATGTGTCGTAGAAGTCTGAGGTGGTATTGATGTTCCATAGTGGGGATTCAGTAGAAGTAAAGAAACTTTGGCTTATATTTTTCATCAGTTGATTTAGACCTAGTCCAAATGGTAGTTCTGACATTGTGTGTGGGACACAGAAGAAGCATGTGGCAGTTATTTTTAGGGTGAGTACGTGCATCCTTATTTTGTCCCGATATGCTGAATGCCTTATGAGTGTAGGAACTAGTAGACAGGTAGGTGAGGGAGCATACTTGGCTTTTAGTTTTTAAAAAGTCCTTCTCATTAGTTCACCTATTTGACACATTTGATCCACTTTGAAGAAATTGTTTTGGTTTCACTGAGGATGGGTGGCTTCTCTCTGTCTCCCTCCTTCCCAGCTCTTTATTTTCCTCTTCTGTGCCCCCCACCTTCCTTCAGAATACTGTCACTTGGATCAGCCAGCTTGTGTGTATTCAAGCAGAGTAATCTTTGAATTTGACAAGAATTGAAAATTTACTTAGTCTAGATAGCATGAGTTACTGACAGGAAATGATTTAAATCTGATTTCCCACAGAGATTTATCAGAACAATGTACTGCACACTTTATTTGGGCAATTTTTTGACTGGCTTTCTTGGATGGTTTTCATAAATGTAATTTTTTGACTTCTGTACAAACATGTCTGCTTATTGAGCATGCTGCTCCAGCGTTACCCTACATCTGATGAAGTTTTCTTCTCATTTGCTAGGTTGCACAGAGCATTGAGGATCACCATCAAGAAGTGATTGGTTTCTGCAGAGAGAATGGTTTCCATGGCTTGGTTGCGTATGACTCTGATTATGCACTGTGCAACATCCCCTACTACTTCAGTGCCCATGCCCTAAAACTGAGCCGGAACGGGAAAAGTCTCACAACAAGCCAATATCTGATGCATGAAGTTGCCAAGCAACTGGACCTGAATCCAAATCGTTTTCCTATTTTTGCTGCTCTGTTAGGTAGGTGGAACAGTGTGAAAACTTTTATTTTATTTCATAAGGGAGTTACCATACTATGAATATATTGATCTTTTAAATATTTCAGTGCTTGAATGTTTTGGATGCATATCTTAAATTTAAAAGAAACCAAGAAATGGGCTCTTCCTTAGCTTTCATTACTTTGTATTATTTTTTGGTATAGCTGATAATGAGCTGCTTTTGTTCTTAAGTGTTTGTTTATGTATAGTTCTGTCCAGATTGAAAAACTAATTTTGTGAATAAACTCACTTTAAGTTTTGGAAAAATAACATTTCTCAGTCACAGATGTTAACAGATGCTCACTATGAAAATTCGGCATTTAAACCTTTGGCATAAACTATGTTTACAGTAAAAGAAAATATATTATGGAGTTAGCACTTTTATGTTTTCTCCTCACTTTCAAGGCACTCTCTACTTTAAAAGAAAAACAACAAAAATAAACTAACTTACCTTGTTTGAACATCTGAATTTTAAGTAAATGTATAAATGTCTTTAAAAATTCCCTGGGAGGAATTTCTTATGTTGAATACCCAGAAAGGACAATATGTTATTTTAAACTATAATTTTATATAATAATTTCTTTTTCAAGAGGTCATACATTCTTCTGGTCACTAATGTTTGCATTGTATAGTTATTTTCTTTCTTTTCTCTTTTGTCAACTACCCTTTCTTATGCTTTCAGTGTGGGTATCTCCAGCTATTTTAATATACAGTTCTAATTTGCTGAGACTTTGTAACAATTGTGTCCAAATATAAGTAAATATGTTTTGGAGGGAAGCATTCCTGTGTGATTAGAATCTATAGTTCTGATTGGATTTTGGGGGCTGTTTTGGACACACCAGGCCCTTTTTGGAAGCTGTGTGGTATCCAGTGCTCTCAGTTTGCTCATTCAAAGTTTGTATTTTATAGAGGTTAGCGATCCAATCCAGTCTTGTGTAAGAGGAGTTATGTTGTGGGTCCTTTTAAGAAACTCTTAGTTATCAGAAAGATTTTTATAAACATTCTGAAATAATTTTACACAAGTAGAAATTATAGTGAGGGAGTCATAATTTTTTATATAGTATTTTGTAATAACATTTCAAGTTTTATTATATAACAAGCACTCAACAGAATTCTCATTTCATAAGTTGTCTTTGTTTACTTGGATCTTATCCCAAAAACAGTTCATTAGGGAACTTTTGTGACTTTTGGAATTTGGAAGATTAAAACGTACCTTCTAAATGTAAAAGGATATTTCCTCTGATGTTAAAAGTGAATGTGTGGGTAGCACATGATTTGGAAAGTTCCATATTTGCTTAAATGTTAGTGTAGAAGGACTTGGCATATTAATTGACTTTCAATGAATGTGAAAATCACATGCTTTTAGAATATAGAAGCCTTAGCTCATTTGAAATATGGAAGAATATTTGTTTATCTTATTTAAGAAACATTGAATATGTTTCTTGGGAGATAATGGCAACTCATACTTTTCTAGCTAATTAGCTTGTGAAATATTGAAATAAATGAAAAATGAAATCAATAGTAATAGTTTGTCGATTTAATTTAGGGCTTAGAATACTCTTCAAAAAGTTTAAGGAGGTTATAGTTCCTAATCGGGTAAGCTTTTTTATTTTGGATTTTATGTAAGTTTCCATGTCCCCAAATGAGAAAGCTGATTTTTCTTTCCCCTTCTGTAATAGAAAGTATAGCTATGTGAGTTATTTTGTTTTAGGAAAGTTGGATGGAATATTCATTTAAGTATTTGACCCAGGTTTTCGTAGAGACTATTACTGATGTTGGAGTTTGCTTAATATTTTTTTAAATTGAAGCTTCATGGCCAGGCGCAGTGGCTTATGCCTGTAATCTTAGCACTCTGGAAGGCCGAGGTGGGGAGGATCACTTGAGCTCAGGAGTTCAAGACCAGCCTGAGCAAGAGCAAGACCCCATCTCTACCAAAAATAGAAAAAATCAGCCAGATGTCATGGTGTGCACGTATAGTCCCAGCTGCTGGGGAGGCTGAGGCAGGATTGCTTGAGCCTAGGAGTTTGAAGTTGCAGTGAGCTGTCATAGCACCACTGCCCTCTACCTGGGATGACAGAGTGAAACTCTGTCTCAAAAAATTAAATTAAATTAAATTAAATTAAAAATTGAAGCTTCAGGAAAAATCTCAGACACTCTATATTTCACGATAAAATTCTATGCAATCCATTAACAGGAAGACAAAGCACAGTAAACCTAGACAGTTATGGCTTAGGTTTGCTCATCTGGACATCGTGGTAGTTCAATACTGTTGCATTATATATGTTTGGAATACAGGTTTGGTATTCCTTATCTGAAATGTTTGTGACCAGAAGTATTTTGGATTTGAATTTTTTTGTATTTTGGAATATTTGCATATATGTAATGAGATATCTTGGGCATGAGACCCAATCTAAGTAAGAAATTCATTTATGTTTCATATTATACACCTTATACGCATAGCCTGAAGGTAATTTTACAAAATACTTTTAATAATTTCGTGCATGAAACAAAGTTTTGACTGCAACTCGTCACATGAACCCAGGTGTGGAATCTTCCACTTGTGGCATCATGTTGGTGCTCAGAAAGTTTCAGATTTTGCAGCATTTGGATTTTGGATTTTTTGGATTAGGGAAGCTTAACCTGTATAATGATATAGCAGTGTTGCAAGTGATTTCACCTTTTTTGCTTTCTTTTAGGAGCTAATTCATTAATCTGCTATCTTAATGTGAGGGTGATTAAATCATGTTGTGAAAATAACAGTTACTTGGGAAATTACTGCTTTTAAATTGCACTGAGATAACTAACACACTGAAGATCAGGCATATCAGGCATTCAAGCCCTGTCCTAAAAGTAGAGTATTCCCCCCAAAATGTGGTTTCTCAACTGAACACGTTTTATTTGTAGACTGTGACACATCACTGGTTGATAGGATGGACAGCTTAATGGCACTCATGAGTATTATTGTAGGATGTGCTTTGTCACATACGTTTGTGGGTGGTAATGGAAATTATGGGAGGAGGGTGTTGATTCATGTTACAATCAGCAGTCATTGTCATTTAATCTTGCTAAGAAAGATTTTATAACTGTGCAGATTCTACATTTGGCTGTTGTACCTAGTTCACATAATTTTGAACAACAGCCGTTTCATGGACAAACAAAAACTTGAATCCAGTTGGTATTTAACATCCTGACGACATCAGACTGACCTTTTGCAAACTGGTGTTTATTTTTAATACTCTGCTGGGAAGTTGCTTAGGTTGAATGCAGTCTTTAGTTTGAATGCTGTTGGAACCATGCTGGAAATTCATACCATTCTTAAGGCAACTGCAAGGAGTCTGCCTGTTTGTTGCTTTATGTTAAAAAAGATGAAGAAATATTCTCAATTTCTATTTGGAAGTTTTATGTAGTATCTCAACAAACAAAGGTAATCTACTGCAGATGACAAGATTTGGTGATTTTTATAAGTTTCCCTGTGTCACTTATGATGATTGCTTTTGTGTTACTCATGTTTATATTCTAGGAAATCACATTCTACCTGATGAAGATCTGGCTTCCTTTCATTGGAGTTTACTTGGTCCAGAACATCCACTAGCCTCACTAAAGGTACCAATTTCACTTCATTTCCACTGTTTGTAATAATCAGCCATTGATTTTGCTTACTTTAATAATGTAAATTAGATCTTTATTGTAGACATGCTACAAAGTTAGCAGTATTATGTTTTCACCTAATTTCTGGATCTGCACTGCCTTAAAAAACAACCAGCCATCATTCCTTCCCTGTATGTAGGTAAATTTATAAATGTCCTTGAAAATTCCCCTTGAGGAGTTCTTCATGCCCTGTATCTAGATAGAAATCTTTGAGCTGAAATTTTTATGTTTTAATTTTCTTACTTAAATATTTTTAATAGGAAATACAGTCACTGTCACTTAGATCAACATCTTTTAGCATAGTTGATTAATTTCTTAACTTACTGATTTGCTACAATTATAAAATTATCTAATTTAGGCTTTAATGCCTTTTGGATAATGGGGAAGATCCAAATTCTTATAGAAATGGTCCATTTGTAGTATTTTAATAGCATTTGATGTGTTTTCTTAGCTTTCTCCCTTTGTATTTCCTTGCTGTTGTGATACTAATGAACATTAGGGAAGAGGCACGCAACTCTGACTTTCTGCAGTGGGAAGGCTTCCGTGTTTGGTGTGAGCACAGTAGTAATGAGTGAGATTGGTATGAGCCAGTCAGAGACTTCAGCTTGGACTTGTTAGTGACTCCTGAGATTATAATTATCATTTGTTCAGTTATTAGAGCCTTTTCTGACTTGGGGAACTGGGAAGACAGAGACTTAGACTTTGTGTCTACTTCCTGCTCTGGGACTAGCCTCCTTACAGTAAAGGACAAAGGTTGAATTGAATGGTTTCTGAAGACACACTTTCCTGTGAAATTCTGAATTGTCTCATAATTACCCTCACTCCATTAACTGTTTTAATTGATGGAGTTTCAATTTGGAGTTTTTCTTCCTATATTTTAACTTACACTTAACTTTAGTGATTATTGAAAAGGATTCAAGCAGAATTCTTTTCCTGCTTCTTGCATTGTGTTCCTTGCTGTTTAAAATCCCTTTTCTTTTTTATCTCTTACTGGTGCGCTGTAAAATGTCTTCGTTTTCTCTCTAACAGTTCTTGGTATGGGCTGTTTTTAACTTGTTCAAAAGTTAGTTTTTCTCCTCCTGTTAGAAATTACTTGTTTGGCCATAGAGTCCCTCCCATGTGTGTTTTTACGAATGAAGTGATGCGATCAGTAACCTAGACCTAAGCTCCTGGTGATGTCATGACTGATAAGCAATTTGGAGAGTGCAGTCTGTAATCAGCTGTTCTTCAGAGCACTGTGCCTATGTTTGTTAGATCTGTTAAGTGTTATGCTTTTATAAGTTAGACACAAATGAAGGCTTGTTTCTTAGATTTGTTGATTATTTTGTTTCGAAGAGCAGGATTGAGAAACTCTCAGTGTGTCAGGCCATATGCTTATGTCTAAGTTGAACTAGCCTGGCTGCCTATGTTGTAGAGTTAAAAGTGAGGAGCTGTTGAAAGAATTACTGGAAAACCAGCTTAATCTATTGATGGATCAATAACATACATGTATGTTTTCCCTAACTTTTTGATAAGAAAAATTTTGAGTCTATAAAATGTCGAAAGAATAGAAAATGTTTATCCATATATCCACCATCTTGGTTTAACAATTGTCAACATTTTGCCATAAAGTCTGTGTCTGTCTCTGTGTTTTGTTTTGTTTTTGACACAGACTATTTGGAAATAAGGTGTGGATATAATACTTTACCCATGAAAACTTCAGCTCACTTCACCACCACCTAAAAATAAGGACATTGTCTTACTTAATCATCTTAGTCTCACTACATCAATTAAATTAATAAAAATTCCCTAATATTATTTAATAAAAGGGCTATATTCAGTTTTTCCATTTACCTTCCAAATGTCATGTATAGTGTTATTTTTTAAAAAAATTGTGATCCAAGGCCAGGCACAGTGGCTCACACCTGTAGTTCTAGCACTTTGGGAGGCTGAGACAGGCGGATCACTCAAGGTTGGGAGTTCGAAACCAGCCTGAGCAAGAGTGAGACCCCGTCTCTACTACAAATAGAAAGAAATTAATTGGCCAACTAAAAATATATAGAAAAAATTATCTGGGCATGGTGGCACATGCCTGTAGTCCCAGCTACTCGGGAGGCTAAGGCAGGAGGATTGCCTAAGCCCAGGAGTTTGAGGCTGCTGTGAGCTAGGCTGACTCCACAGCACTCTAGCCAGCGCAACAGAGTGAGACTCTGTCTCAAAAAAAAAAAAAAAAAATTGGGATCCAGTCAAGTTTTATGCATTATTACCATATGTATTTTGAAATTAGCTGAGTATTATATGGCGTAAAATAGAGAAGCATTCCAAAATTATTTTTCCTATGACTTGGTAAGGTATAGGATTTTAAAGTCACATTCTGAAATGCAAGCACACCTGGCTTTGAGATGAGTTCAGAAATTGTATTTGTTGGACACTTTTATGTTTTGACCCTTTATACACATTTTCTGTAGGCAGCACTGTTTCAGTCATCTTAATTTAGATGGGGGGAAATTGCGTGTGATTATTTTTCCCCATGAGCATTATTCATGTGCAGAATTGCATATATTTTGTCTGCCATTTTAGTCTTTCTTTTTTCCAGTTATAAAACTAATTATATATTGTGAAAATTTGGAGAATTATTGAATATCTTCATAATATTCTTAGAGTTTTATTTTCTCATATTCTTCATTTCTTTTATTGAAATGTTGACAGGGTTAAGATTATGGTATTGCATGTTAAGAGATACTTTGAATTGATAATAAATTTATATAATACCAGCCCTCTGTGAACAATAATAAATTTGACTTAGGCAAAATATTACAAATATAATATGATAAAAGAAATGGGCTAAAAAGGCTTGAAATTGAGGATGCAAAATCATACATCCTTAACAGCTGTTTATCCATTATACTATGTTTAAAAAGGAACTAATAAAAAACATGAGAAAGCTTCATCTTTTTACCATCTGATGAAAGTCACAAAATACCTCAGATAGGAAGTCATTAGTAGTCCATATTTATTTATTTATTTATTTATTTATTTTAATTTTTCTATTCTTTTTTTTTTCAGTTTTATTTATTTATTTATTTTGAAAGAAAATTGGATTAGCTGTATTAATTTTGTACAAAACAAATTTCAAAGCAAGGAAAATTATTAGTGATAAAGAGATGCATTACATAGTAATAAAGGATTCC
>CAUYRT010017452.1:0-36986 GCA_963574885.1 Lepilemur ruficaudatus | reverse complement strand
GCAAAATTGTATCAAGAGAATGATGTTGAGAATAGCACTATAAAGTAGAGAGCATTAGGAGGGCTTAGGGTCCTTGGTCAATACAGGTACCACATCTTACCAAAGTGAATGAATATTTTCTTCTTCCTTCCTTCCTTCCTTCCTTCCTTCCTTCCTTTCTTCCTTCCTTCCTTTCTTCCTTATTTCCTTCCTTCCTCTCTCTTTCTCTCTCTTTCTTTCTTTCTTTCTTTCTTTCTTTCTTTCTTTCTTTCTTTCTTTCTTTCTTTCTTTCTTTCTTTCTTCTTTCTCTCTCTCTCTCTTTCTCTGTCTTTTTTTTGGTTTCAACTCACATCTTCACAGATTTTATGTTCAAAACTTCATAAACGGACTTGAGTTCTGGGCTTTTTTAAATAAAGTATCATTGATTGAAAAATTATTTCATATTCATTTTGACTCAATTATTCACAGTTATGGTAAACTGTTACAACAATGAAGAATTTTTAACCTTTTAAATGGCTGTGCCTCATTTTCTTCATCTATAATAAGGTAACAATAATAATACTTTAGGTTGTGACAATTCATTGAAATAATCCATGGAAAGTCCATAGCATTGTGTCAATACATAAACATTCAATAAATGCCTTGCATTATGGTCATTGTTCATTATTAATATTTTCTTTGTTATTAATTGTTCAATTAACCATCCAATTATTCCCTTGAACAACATGGGGTTGGGAGCAATGACTCCCACACAGTCAAAAATCTGCACATAAACTTTGACTCCCCTAAAACTTAACTACTATTATCCTACTGTTGACCCAAAGCCTCACCAATAACAAAAACAGTTAACACATATTGTGTATGTTATAAATATTATATGCTGCATTCTTATAATATAATAACCTAAAGAAAAGAAAATGTTATTAAGAAAATCATAAGGATGAGAAAAGTATTTACTATTCATTAAGTGTAATGGATAATCATAAAGATCTTCATTTTCATTGTCTTCAGGATGAGTAGGCTGAGGAGAAAGAGGAAAATGAGAGTTTGGTCTTGCTGTCTCAGGGTGGCAGAGAGGGAAGAAAATTTCTGTGTAAGTGGACCCGTGCAGTTCAAACCCATGTTATTAAAGGATTAACATGTTTGTATTAGGTCTGTATTATGTTTGTTAAAGTAACTTAAATGTTAGAAATACACATCGTTAACACAAAGTGATAAATGGCAAAGATCATTCTCTCAATTTTTCATCTTTGAAATTGTTTATTTTTGAGAAATAATATGTTATCATTTACACTTTAAAATATACCTTGCAAAATGAGGGTGTTCATAATTAATATTAATAGAACAGTAGCAAATATTGCTGTTGTAAAACAAATGTACTCTGTGGTATTAGAGTTCATTGTTAATTTAAATAAAATAAAAGTGTCAGCAAACCTTAGCTGAATCCATTTATCAACTCCCTTGTTTTACTGTATTGTCTTTTTTGTATCTAAGTCAAAACTAACTTTATTAGAAACCTTCATGCTTTATTGTTTCTGATAAATGAAATAGATTATCTAACAGACTTGAACGTTACCACTTGGTATTTCTTCTATTATCCAAATACAGCTCTTTTCCTTAAAGATTTCTCCAAATAATTCCTGTTGACAACATATACAAGAGCAATTTGCACTGCAATCTTTTCACTATTATCTTAGCAAATGAACAGTAACTCATTGAAAAAGGTGAATAAAACAGAGTGCATAATATTTTGTTTGTAGAAATTATTAGATACCGGCAGAAATCTTGGCCTTCACATATGATTTTAAAGAGTTGTCTGAAGGCATCAAATAAATCAGACTGCAATATTTATTGTTTGGGTTTGTTTCCAATGGCCACTGTCAAACATCTGTGTTTTAACCAACATGTGAGTTTTGTTCTGCTGTTTCCATCCTGGAAAGTTCATCCCTCTGGTGAATTGCAATACTGGCATAGAATGACAAAGGTATTTGTGTGAGTGTGTGTGTGTGTGTATTTATTTTTATAATACCAAAATACTCTTTTTTTTTTTTGAGACAGAGTTGCCCTGGCTAGAGTGCCATGGCATCAGCCTAGCTCACAGCAACCTCAAACTTCTGGGCTCAAGCAATCCTTCTGCCTCAACCTCCCAAGTAGCTTGGATTACAGGCATGTGCCACCATGCCTGGCTAATTTTTTCTATATATTTTTAGTTGTCCAATTAATTTCTTTCTATTTTTTTTTTCAGTAGAGACAGGGTCCTGCTCTTGCTCAGGCTGGTTTTGAACTCCTGACCTTGAGGGATCCACCCATCTCGGCCTCCCAGAGTGCTAGGATTACAGGCGTGAGCCACAGAGCCTGGCCCAAAATACTAATTTTAATACCAGTATTTGATTAAAAAGTTAGCAGAATACACAAACAAAAGCAACCTGAAACTGAATATATAATTCAAAGACAAATATATATGTTATAAGTCAAATATAAATATATGAATATATATAATGTATAAATGTAAGTATAAAATATACATAAAACACAGAAAATTGTAATTTCAAATGTCAACACAATATACATTAGCAAATACATATAATTCAAATATATTCTTATTCTATTAGAAATTAGTAGCAGATGAATTCCCCAAATATGAATATAAAATAAAAAGTAATTTAACACGAAATTGAAAATAAAATATTATTTTTAAACAAGTGGAATTTAAAAAAGAGTGTGTTAAGGTTTCCATGGTTGAGATGAAGCATATTTTTGAGCATATTTTTCCCCAGCTGATGAGAAATCTCTTTATGGCTCCATAGCATAATGCTGCTAAATTTAGTGTGAGCACACTGTGGGCCAAACCCTCAAGCTCAGCACTCTTACACTTCTGCCTCTTAAGGAGCTAGTCACATAGGCACGCTCCATCACACCCCCCATTCACGTTACATGTGTAACAAGGGGAAAATTTCGTTTATAACCTCTGCTGAATTTTAAGAGAGGATTCTTGGTGGTGGCATCAGGCCCTTGTTTACTGAGCACTATCTTGGGCTTTGGCAAGTAAGTCTGAAGGTGGAAGCTGGGGCAAAGCTGAATTACTTTGCATAATGACTGGGGAGAGGGAGATTCAGACTAATCCCCGTGGACGGACGGCAGAAACGAGCCATGCCCGTTAGTGGTGACGGTGGGGAAGAAAGGAGACTTGGGAGCGCAGACATGTCTGCTTAACGTTTTAAATTAGTTTGCTTTGTCGTCTGCTGAGGGCAAACAAGTGTGACTAATGCCAAAAACCACGATATGTGATTATCAGGTCCAATCCCAACTTTACTTACAACATTAAACTTGAATTGTCATGTTGATGCCATTTTATAGTCTCATCAATGGCATATCTAGTTTGTACTTTTCTCTGTGGGTTATAATATCAGGAAAGGCTCTTTCTAAAATGGAATTATTTAGAATTTTTAGTCAGTTCTGGAAGCTCTATTCTCTTTAAAACTTTTTCAAAAAGTTTCAGTTTTAAAGGTAAAATTTCCTTAATTTTTGGAGTCTGATTTGACTTAGTGTTTTGGTGTTCCCCTGAGCTAAAACATTTAATTTCAAGTTTGGAAATTAAAACCAGCCTCTTAAATCCCAGGAAATGTCATGTAGTTTAGTTCAACACTCCCTTAGGTATATAACATGGTCAAAATGAAAAGAAATCAATTACAATATTTATGGTTGCAAAGTGGTTATTTTCCTAATCATGTTATCTCACTATTTATTAGTTGTTATTATTTCTAAAAGGTGTTCCAAGTTCTTCATCTTTTACTTTTCCTAACCCACCTAAGGAAAAGAAATACAGTAGGTCATGGTTATTCATACATTTTTAAAGAACAGTTTTTTTGAGTAAACATAATTTTCCAAGTAAATACATATACAAACACATATATATACAGAGGGGGTCATTTTGTGATAGAAACATGCTAGTAGAGCATTTAAAAAAAAAAAAAAACTAAAGCTCTTTCTTTTACCTGTCCCTTTGTGAACATTTCAGTCTGCTGTAGACTGAATGTTTATGTCCCCAAAAATTCATCTGTTGAAACCTATTCGCCAAGGTGATAGTATTTTAAGGTGGGGCCTTTGGGAGATGAGGTCATGAGGACTCCACTAATGGGATTAGGGCCCTTATAGAAAATGATCCCAGAGAGTTCCCTTGCCCCTTCTACCATGTGAGAACATGATTAGAAGACAGCAGTCTATGAACCAGGAAGAGTGCCTTCAGCAGACTTTGCATCTGCTTATGCCTTGATCCCAAACTTCCATCTTCAGAGCTGTGGGAAAGAAACTTTCTGCAGCTTATAAGCCACATAGTTTATGGCACTCTCTTATAACACCCAAAAGGATTAAGATATAGTCCAAAGGCTATGACTAGGTGCCAACCAAAATAAGACATCATGCTAAAAAGAGTGTGGCACAACTGGAGAGAGAAGCTGTTTCTGAGAGGTAATGGCATCTCCACGTGGGCATCCCCATGGAAAGGTGGCTGTGTGTGCCTTAGTAGAGTGCCCATGAGGGAGGGTAGCTCAGCCAGGGTGTAAGGGTGCCCCATGGAGGGAGGGTAGCTCAGCCAGGGTGTAAGGGTGCCCCATGGAGGGAAGGCCAAGCTCAAGGAGTGAGAGCCCAAGTAGAGTGAAGAAAACATCTAGCAGAGAGCAGTTCACAGGAAGATCCAGGAGCTCAAGTGGGATGAGGAAGTTGCCCACAGGGCCGGAAAGAGGAGATGGGTGCAGTGATTTGAGCATCTGCCTAAGAGGGTACCAGCTCATGGCGTCAAACCGGAGCAGAGTGAGGAACATTTTCTTGCAGGTGAGTTGCCTGGAGAGAGGCATTGGAGCCTGGGAAGAATGAGGAAGGCATCTACTCAGGGGGGCAGCAGGACTGACCAGCATGTTGGTTGTATGCTGGTAAAGAAGGAGCTTTACAAAGAAAGAGCTTTTCCAGCATAGTGTCCTGGACGTTTTTTTATTGTCTATGACAAGCCTGCATTATTTCTAAAGCAAATCGTATTGCTTATTTATGTGTAGGATAAATACTTATTTTTTATTATTTAATATATTCTTTAAACACATACTTATCAACTATTATGGTTTTTGGCACTTTAAATAGGTTATTTCCCTTAATCATCTCACTAACCCTTTTTAAAATTCCCCTTTTAGACCAGACATGGTGGCCAGAACTTTGAGAGGCCAAGGTTGGAGGATTGGTTGAGGCCAGCAGTTCAAGACCAGCCTGAGTAACATAGAGAGACCCTGTTTCTAAAAAAATAAAATAAATAAAATGATATTCCTATTTTACAAATAACAAAGTCTAGAGCGATTAAGTCATGAACTCTGTTCTCAAAGAGATCAGTGATAAAAGCAGATACGTAGAATTAAGTATCATACTTTTCCAAAGTGTATTAGTAGAGCTATAGATTAATTTCCATGGTGTCATACGGAAGACATCTGCAATAATTTTTAAAGATATTTCTGTAAGAAGTTGAAGTTTTTCTTTGAAAGAAGTAAGCACCATAAGTAAATCAAAGACCTGCTTTGGTTGAAGTCTAGAGGTTCTCAGTCCTGGTCACACATTATTAGATCCATCTGGGAAGTTGTTAAAATGCCTGGGTCCACCAACAGCATGGAGTATCTGGGAGCAGAGCCCAGGCATCAGTACATTTTAAAAGTTCTCCAGAAGATTCTATCCCCAGAAGATTCTACTGTGCATCCAGTGCTGAGTTTTACTGTAGTAGTTGATGAGAAAACACCAGAGGCAATTGCTATGGCAGGAGTGTGGAAGATGATTAAGGGAGTGATAACACAGGATATGCAAGCAGGTGAGACTAGTGAAATAGTCCTGGACATGAAGGTCAGTTTTAGTGATGTTTTCAAACAAAGGTTTAATTTTCAATACCTATATATTTTCTATGTAACCCATAAACATGTTGTGCATAAAACAGCTTGCTGGTATCCCAAATCACAGAGATTGTGTGTGTGTTTGAAAGCCTGGAAGTAAAAGAAATCTTTGAATGTGTAACAAAACATAAAAGGGCAAAATTATCAAGCAAATTGAACCACTCTTCTGATATTAAATTAATTCTAACACAATGATAGGTAAATTGTCATGGAGTATTCTTTACCTTGTGTTTGAAAGCTCTGACTTCTTCTCAGCTATGTAAAGAATTTGAATGTAGTTTCTTGTTAAATATTTCCTAAACAGAAGTTACATAAAGGAGGATAAATAATTGAGTAAAGAACCTGGCTTTTATAATAAGTAATGAAAGAGTTGAATGAGATGTGACTACTTCACAGCAAGAGATGCATTATTGAAATTTTGAAGGATAATCATGAGAAAACAGTATTTTAAAAAGACTAGAAAAATGACATTTAGAACATTTTATTATTTAGAACAATAAAAATGACTGTTTTATTTCCAATAAGTCTGTGTTTTGACTTATTGAGAATGAAGCTTTGATTCTGACTGTGGTTACATATATTGGTTAATCATTTTTCTACAAGATGAAAAATTATATCATAAGTCACAATATAGTAAAGAATTAAAAGCATTGATTTTAGAACCAGATAAGCTTGTGTTTGTAAATTGTGGCTCTGCCATTTGGAAGTTACATACCTTTGGAAAGGTACGTGATATTTCCAAGCCCAGTGTTCTCATCTCTTAGTACTTATCTCACAGGATTATTGCAGAGATTGAATTAGTTGATGCATGTGAAGTGCCTAAAATAGTGCCAAAAACAGTCACCTTCAATAAATATTATGCTATTATTATACTAATTTAACGTGCCAGTAGGAGAACTTGGGAGAGAACAAAGAACTCTATGAGACAGAATATAATGCAAAACCACTAGAATGTCCTAAGTAATATAGTCAACAAAGTAAAACAAATAGACAGAAATCAGAGCTCTCCATTCAATGATCATATAAGAACTTATCTATAGGTCTTTTATTTGAATTTTTAGAAAATTATAAAAATAATTACCATTATTGGCACAGGATTAGAAAGCAGAATAGAACTTGTGAGGTTTGAGGGAGTTAGTTTCTAGTATGTAAAGCAGTGAACCTTCCAGCTATCTTTGGGGAACTGATCTTCCATGAATTCCTCTCAAGAAATTCATAATAGTCTTGTTGCTGGATCTATTTGAGACACTGAAAAGTTTATGCTGACATTTAAATTTGATTTAAAAAATCTCACCTGGCTATTTCTAATTTTGATTTAGCATGTTGCCACTATAACTTTGCTCTTTTTGTGTACATTTAGCATTGTGCCCTAGGCATTGCAATAAAACAAACATGGTCTTTTTTCCCCCATAGGCTTGTAGTTCAAAACATAAAATAAATAATAGAAAAGAAAAATCACAACTTAACAAAAATAAGTGTGGCTTACTTCTCTCTGCCAGCCAATTATTGTCTTTCCTTCCTTATCCGTTGTAGAGTTAAAAACCCCATTGAGAACTTTTATAAGTATAACCTAACTTAAAGTCTTAACAAAAGATTCTGATCAACCATATTCTAGAAGTGAACTCATGATTGAAAAGCTCCCTCAAAGGTTTGAAAATACAACCATTATCCTGTCTATAGCTGAGTGCCCCTTTATGTAAGTGTTATGGGGCAGATTCACTCGACTAGGGAAGAGTGTGTCCAACCAGCTTTGATATATAGGCGCTTGAACCTGCATTTTGGTAAGAGCTACTAATAATTCAATTAAACAAGAAAGTTCTTTATGGGATAGTTTTAGAATGAGTGGTGGGAAAGAAATGAGAGACTAGCTAGTTACTCTGTCAGAAAAGTTTAAGAAACAGATCATTTCCTAAATTCAGTCAGCAGTTTAATGTCAAGGTAGTTTCAAAGCAAAAAATTAAACTGGGCAAAGTTAAACAGTCAAGGAAGACTTTATTCAAGACTACAACAGTTTCCCCTTATTTGTAGTTTCACCGTCTACAGTTTGAGTTACCCGCAGTCAACCGTGTAAATATGAAATGAAAAAGTCTACAAATAAACAATTGATGAGTTTGAAATTGCACACTGTTCTGAGTAGCATGATGAAATCTCGCACCATCTCACTCTGTCTCACTCAGGATGTGAGTCTTCCCTTTGTCCAGAGTATCCACACCGACATTAGTCACTTAGTAGCCATCTAAGTTATCAGATTGGCTGTTGCAGTATTGAAGTGCTTGTGTTCAAGTCACCTTTGTTTCACAATGGCCCCAAGGCACAAGTATAGTAATGCTGGCAATTCAGATATGCCAAAGAGAAGCCATGCAGTGCTATCTTAAAGAGAGAAAGTCAAAGTACTTCACTTAATAAGGAAAGAAAAAAGGCACATGCTGATGTTGCCAAAACCTATGCCATGAGCATATCTTCTATTTGCAAAATTGTGAAGAAGGAAGAAGAAATTCATGCCATCTTTGCTGTTGTCCCTCGAACTGCACAAGTTATGATCGCAGTGTGTAATAAGTGCTTAGTTAAGATGGAATAGGTATTAAATTAGTGGGTGGAAGACATGAACAGAAATGTGTCTGGACTGATGGCGAACAGGTTTGGTACTATCTATGGTTTCAGGCATCCACTGTGGGTCTTGGAACGTATCTCCCAGGATAACAGGGGGTACTTGTGTATAGCAATAGGGGAGAGGGTTTAGAGGTCGGTCTCAACTTAACTTTCCTGAAACAAAGGCCGTCTGTATTTACTTCAGACGTACTTCAGACGTAGGCCTTACTGAAGGGAAAATAAACTTCCTAGTATTTTTATATTGGGAAATAGGCTCCTACCCTAACTAGGCTGGGAGATAGGGTACTATCTTCCTTGATGACTACATTTCAAAAGTATCCTTCCAAGGTTCTTGAGAAAGACAATCCAGGTTGTAAAACGAGAAGCTTTTAAAATTTTTACATTTCAATATGGCATTGAAAGAATTTACAATTACAAGTTTCCTAAAGTAAATGCTCTAAGAATAGGGAGATCAGGAGCCTAGAGGCAGAAAGAAGCCTGTTTTACATTTGGTTAAATTAAGGAAAACATTAAGTCCCTCTTGGTCAAAGTGGGCAAAGATAGAGCAGAACTTTTAAAAGCAAGAATCTCTCTTTGATGGGATCCTGTAAGGAGACTGTCTCAAACTCTGATGGTAGAAACTTTGTGAAGTCAGAAATTTTGTGATTATGGTTTAGAGCTTAATTTGGTCACCTTGAAAGAATTTTAAACTCCCAGAATCACACTATCTGACCGCAGAAGATCATTTTTTTTCCTCACAGGCATTTAATCTTTGGGAAAAAATTATGCAAAAAAGAACATTCAAAATTTTTTTCACTTCAGTGAAATAAATTCTAAAAAACGATGTCTTGCTTAAAAAGCTTATGAGAAAATTTGAATTTAAAATAATATATTACTTTGTCGTGTTGTCTTATTTCATCAAATTTCAGAAAGGACCTTTTTTGTTTTATCCAATAATTTAACTTGGAACTTCGTGAATAAGGAAAATACTGAATATATTACATAACTTAGGTATCAAAATTGATTTCTGCAAGACCCTTTGCAAATACTTTCACAAAGGTGAGATACACTCACAGAAGTGGTTTTTTCATTCCCAGCTGTGCAATATAATCAACATTTGGAGTTTTCAAAAAACACAAATATTAGCCTGGCCTCACAGACCTTTAGTATGAGAATCACTTAAATGTGAGGTCTGTTGTTTTTTAAAAATGCTCGCAAAGTATTGTCTGGTGACTAACACCTGGGGGTGGGGGGCAAGGAAGGGGCCTTGCCATATCTGCTGAATTGGAATCTGCACTTTGACAAAGACTCAGCTGTTCATCTGCGTAAGAAAGCAGAGATGCTCTGCTCTGTAGGAGACTTGCAGCACAGTCAGAGAGCCACTCACCAAGTTAGGATGAACTTGCCTCCAGCACTGTCAGAGCAGCATCTCTACAGATAAAGGTCCTAAGAGTTGAACTTTCCTTTGTATGTAAGATATGTCTTTGGTGAAAAATTGTAGCACAGGATTTTGGACCTAGAAACAAACCAAAAGGAAAACATGAAAAAAGATGGTAGGAATTATTACTAATTCATATTAATATCTGACACTTCATTTAAAAATTCAAGAGTCTTAAATAAGGATTTATCTGGAGAGAGAGCGCTAAAGGGAGTGATCCATTCAACTGGAAATTAGATTTTCCAGTGACTCACTGACCAATTAACTTTGGCCTGGGGCAAGGAACCTCTTTTCAATTTCTCCACTCTTCAGATGGTAAAGCCTACAATTGCTTCTCTTAACAGGTATATAAAAACAAAATAGGAAACCCTAAAGCCACTTCTGCTTCTATGGGGAGAAAAACTTTATTAAATTAGTAGTAGGGGTAGAAATAATATTTATTAGTTCACCATATTTTCCTTGGGTAAATATCAATGACAACACTTTGTGTTTAGCCTCTTTTCCTGTTTGTGTGTATGTGTTTGTCTGTGGATGTGTATAAACATTTCTGAAACTTAGTAGTTTTAGAATGTAAAGTAAAAGGGAAGGTAAAATTTTACTTAGGAATGATTAACTATTTCAAAGTTATCTCCATATTTACCTTTCTGTGCTCTGTTTTTGAGGCTCCCAACTGGAAATGTTATGTCATTTGCCTGACTATGTATTTATAGCAAGTCAATAGAAACAGTTTTCAAAGAAAATAACCCCCCCCAAAAAATTAAAAAATCAAAGAACTAAGATTTCTTTCTGGTTTCCATTCAGAGATGTAGGGAACTGCAAAAAGTGGAACCCCAATCTTACAGTAAAAATAAGCCAAGCAAGCAGCAAATTTATAATCTTTTTTGGATCCACTGGAGAGCTGAGGTTGCATAGCAACCAACTTGCCCAAAGTCTAAGAAGAGACAAGCAGGGAGAGACAAGACTGGAGGACCGGTTTTCTTATGCAAGAAATAGACACACACCAGCAGGGGTAGTTTGGCTGAGGTGACTGGTACACTGGTGTGTGTGTGCTGGTGAGAGAGGCTGAAGTCCTGAGGGCTACCCAGGTAAAGGTTGCCTACACTCTCTTTAAGCCATTTTGTCTACAAACTGCATCTGGAGGTCACAGAAAGATTGGGGGAATTCTGAGAAAGTCTCTCTTGGTGCTGAACAGGGGAAAGGGGACAGGCACTTCCAGTGGCAGTGAGAGGAGACCACTGCTGAAATACTCACCCCAATCTCTCTTACTGAACAAAAGCCTCAATCTGTAGGAAGGACAGGGAACACTGTTGCCATTAGTGCACTGGTGAAAATCCATTGCAGCTAAGGGAAAAGAAGAGGGGAGAGAAAAACCGCATTCTTGGGGGAAGGTCAACAGAGATGATGTCTGCCTAAGGCTGAGGCTTTATCAGAACAACATAGAACACCTACCACCACTACTACCAGGAATAGAATAAAAAGGACCTTGCTAGAGACAGATTGTCTCTGAGATGCAGTACAAAGAAAACAACTAAAGCTGTCAGTGGTATAGATACTGAGGAAAAACAAGCAAACAAATAAATAAAAAACAAATCACTGGAAAACTAGTGTTAGGCTTAAAGAATTTACCCTCCCCAAACTTCCATCCAAATCTCGTATAAAACCTATCCTTCTCCCTTCCTAGGGGTATATTAGGCATGTAGCCTTTGCCAGATGCCTAGGGAGATAAAAGAATGAAATGTAAGAGGGGAATTTACTTTCCTTATCCCTCCTAGTTGTTTGAAAAGAATTTATTTACTCGCCCCCTGAAAAGCACTATATAAAACCCAAAGACTTTTTCACCCACCACCCGTCTGTACCCAGATGCTCAAATTAAACAGCATTTTTGCTACACTTGAAGCTTTATGTGTCTCTCTCTCAGCTCCGGGCCTAAAGTTAGGCCCTACTCCAAACACAAGGTATACTATTTACAGAGATTAGAAGCCTGTGATACACTGAGCAATCTTAAAAACAACAACGGAAACCTCAAACCCAGCCCAACTCAAGAGTAACTCTAAAAAGCAATGACACAGATATTGGAACTATGCCACAAGCAAATTAAATATAGTTAATAGGTTAAAGCTTTAATGGAAAAGGTCAACAGCATTCAAGGTCAAATGTGTAACTTCAGCAGAGAGATGGAAACTATAATGAAGAATCAAATGCAAGTGCTAGAAATCATCAGCACTGTAACATAAATGAAGAATACCTTTGGAGGGCTCATCGATAGACTCAACTCAGCTGAAGAAAGAGTTGGTGAGCATCAAGACAGCTTAAGAGAGATTGCCCAAACTGACACATAGAAATGAAGAAATTTGGTTTGTACTCGTTACAAAAATTTTGTTTTTATCTTTGTAACAAGGTCAGGTGCGGGTTCGTATCAGCCTTAGAAGCTAGTCCTTTTGAGAAAATCCATGTCTGATAGCTGACTTATAGGAGTATGTTTACCAAAGTGAGTAGTCATTGATTGATTAAGAAGATTTAAAACCAGTTCTAAGTTTTACTGATTACCAAGGCTGTAGAGCAGTATGAGGACCTTTTATAAAGTCTCAATTTTGTGTATGATTCTAATTGTTGACTTGGCCTAAGATTAATTAAAAACCATACGTACTTGAAACTGTTAAGTAATTTTTTTTCAAGTTTGGCATATATTTATAATTGCCAAAACTTTCAATGTTTTTGAGACATTAAGATAAACCAAAATGAACTTCTGTTGTAATACCATTGGAGAATATGCTGGGATTATTCAGCCTCAGTCTTGGAAGATTTAAGGCCTTCAATATTTTAACCACATATGTTTTAGAATTATCCTCCTCACCACTGTATATCATAAGCTCAGGAAAAACATTAATTTCTGTAGTATTATTCTAAGTTACAGAGTAATTTCTATTGCAGACATTAATAATTAAATGTGAGAAGAAGCAGCAAATGACATTTGATACATTACTGTGATGCAGCTCAGTGTGTGGGTTTTTAATTTTGAAAATATTGTAGGAGTGAGTGGTAGGAGAATAAACATCATCTATTGCAGAAAAGAACTCATTTCAAGATAGTGTCTGTTTATGTGATTACGATTACTTTTGTCAGAAACTGTGTAATTGACAATAATTTGCTTGCTAATCTAATTAAGCTATGAACAAATGGTGCAAGAAATTGTGAAGAATTCTGGGTAGAGCCTTGGGCCCTTCTTGATGGATATTACTGGTGGTACTAAGCACATTGTTCTGAGTCATTATTTTATGCATTGGATAGTGAAGAGAGAGTCGAAAAATCATTTTCACAGTGGTTACATCTTTAAACTCCCTACAGCCTACTAGTGATCTAAAATAAGAAAGTGTTTAACATGTAATCATAAGAATAAAAAGAAAAAAAGGAGGAGTTAGGTAGCTGGCAAGCTAGCCGTGGATCTAAACTCTGTCCTCACTGAATATGTATAACACCTAGGTGGGGGGGGGTTTCTACCTGTCTCCACCTGCCGGCTAATACCATTCTCTCTCAACCTGACCGACCAAATGGGTCCTCCCTGGGCTGAAAGGAAATGACAGAGTTCTGCCTTGGAAGCCAGTTGCCTTGGCATCAAGCCTCATTTTTCTTCTACGTGTTTAAAATAATCACATTTTAAAAGCAAATGCCAATACATGTCTGGCAAGCAAAAGTGTATTTGGAGGGACTTCAGGTCAGACTATTTTGAATCAAAGCTGTTTCAGAAAATTGTGGATTCTTGATCAATATATCTGTGATCTTTACTCAAATATCTATAGATGAACCCCTCCCTTTCTAGTCCTTTCCAGCCTTGCCCCACCTGCATATTGTTTCAATCTTTTGTTCATAATCTATTTACTTAATCAACCACTCAATAAATATATATTGAGGTTATACTTTTTTATCTACCACAGCTCTAAGTACCTTGGTTTTTCTCCATATACCTGACAAATTCCTCTGTTTTTTTCCCCTCTTCATGGGGAGAAGAAGAAACTTCTCTGTTATGTTTTCCAAGCCTGCTTTATCCTTCTCATGCAGTTCACACATGCTTTCATTAACACTTATTTCCATTTAATTACTTGTTTGCAGTCATCTAGATGTAAACTCCACGAGAGCAAATATGGCATCTATCGTTTGTTCTAGCTTGTGCCCACCAAGAACTCTGGTTTCAATTTTCAATAAACATTTGTAGAATAAATTATTCAGTGGGAAGACTAGTTTCATATTCATTTCACTTGTTTTCCCAAGTTTATGTGTTAATATATGAGATTCTCAATAAATGTTGAACAGATAAAGAATTAATTAATGTATCCTAATTTCTTATTTTTAACCAAGAAACTTTGGATTTTTTAACCTTTATTCAGACAATTTATTGATTTTCTGTGGCTTTGCCCCATAGCCTCATACTTGTTTCTGATACATGTGCTCACCAGACTTGCCTGCATATCGTACTTGAACTTTGTGTCTTCTGTCATTAGCTTCCCTTTTAATAACCTGCAGTTCCTTCCTAGCTATTTAAATTTCCATATCTAACAGTTTCTGTGCTGCCTTATCTTATTGCTGGCCAAGTCCTAGCTTAATAGCCTCCATTCTTCCTATGCTAAAACCCCTAGGCTCAGAAAGGATGTCCTGTCCTGGATCTTGCTACCGGGGCCCAACTTTAAATGAGGCCATATGATAAAACTTTCCGATTTGAGATTTTGAGTTGGTTAGTTCTACATTCTTACTGTACTCAGCATTTTCCTCAAAATCCCTTTATCTCATTTGTTTCGTTTGGAATGTCTATCTTTTTATGAAAATAGAAAATGAGTCTGCAGAGGTCAGTGACTACACTGTAGTATCTTAATCTTTCCATTTTCTATTTCCTCACTGCTCTCTTAGCATTCAGCTCAGTGTATTATTTGTAATAGTTGCATAATATATAGATAAAACAAATACCAAGTAATAAAATATACTAATAAAATCAAGTAATAAAATAAAATAGGGAAAATTTGTAAAATGATTAAGAATTTATTATATAACAGCTACTCTCAAATACATGAATTATTTACAAATCTATGATGTTCTCAGTAGCACCTACTGTATTAAGTCAATCTTGGGATATGAAATGAGGCCCATGTGAGCCTTATAAACATTTAGGTCTTTTAAATTGACTAGACTATTAATTTTAGATTTTGTATTATAAATTTTTAAGCAAAATTTCACCCAGGATGAAATTATCTGGAGATTCTCAGCTATTATTGCTTACATCACTGATGTGCAAAAAGGATATGTAATGTAGCTAAAGCATAATATTATTTTATATTTGTAAAGGTCTTTATAGTTTAATAGTTATCATTGCCTATATTTCTCATTTAATACTCACAATAGTACTGTGAAGTAAGTATATTATCTCTATTTTTAGATATGAAGCTTGGAGATGTTAAAATGACTTTGCCCAAAAAACAAAACCCAGTTCTGTTGGTTATATCTTTTATAGTTTTTTTCAAAATGAATACTTTATCCCCTATTGTGATGCATGTAAGTGTTTGACTGACAAAACTTGGCTTCTGTTTTAAATTTAGATCTCTTTATTTTTTATTGGTAGGTGAAAGCCTAATACTGATACAGATTTAATTTGAAACCATTTGGTTCTTATTCTATTTTAATAACTTAAAAATTAGTTCCTATAGTCAATTTATGAATCATTATAAACTCAAAATGAACACTATATGATGATAGCAGTCTATCAAAACCAAATCAAGTATTAGAGCTGGAAAGAATGGAGAATATATCTAGACCCAGCATGGTTAAATAACGTGTCTATGGGAATTTCAGTCCTTAAGAGTCAATATTTGGAAATGAAATTTACTTAACATCTGACACATTTTTCTACACAATGTTAGAAGTCATGGAAATATAAATAAATCTTAAACACTTACTAGTCCAGGTGTGCCACATCTGCCTCTGTAGGTCACACATGGTTCCCGACAATGTTTGCCAGCAGATGTCAGCACCACATGCATTTACCGACATTTTTATTAGCCTAAGAGACATTTCATAAATAAAGGAACAGAAAGAAAAGATGGATACAACTCATAAAGTGAATTCATTTCATCTATTATGCATGCAGATAGCTACCATGTGAGTTTTTTAATTATAAATTTTGGTAATATGTGTTCAAGTGTTATGTGCTTTTGTGACTTGCTTATTATGTTTGTTTGCCTGGATTTGTACCTTTAGCTCTTAGAGAGCAAAGGTATATTTATGAGTAAGAAAGTAGAAGAAAAGGAAGAAAGTGGTAGTGATTGGGATTGCTCATCACCTTGTGGGAATATTGGTATATTATACCTTCAATTACAAAGTGAAATATCACAAATAAATCAGTCAACATCTGACAATGTCATGTTATTGTTTGGCCATTAACATGCTATTTAACCTATAAGTGTTTTCCTTGGTCATCAAAAGGAAATTATAAATCATAATTTCACTGGCTCATATATATTAAGGATTTGGCTAAATAAGAAAATATACATGAAACATAGTGGTTTTTTCTTTTTAGCAATCTCAGGATTTCATATGAAAGTTTCAACACAAAGAGACATTTTAAGAAAAGAAACTCAAGCAATTATATTTCTCCAGTATATCCAGATCATGTATAATTGTACACCTGAAAGTAAATTTAGAGATTTTTCTAGTCTATATTCATTTTACAGATCAGGAAATAAAGACCCCCAAAGCTTAAAGAGTCTAGAGGAATTTTCCAAATTCTCAAATCATGGTAGCTGCAGAAGGTAAAGATTAGAATTTATTTCTCCTAAGTCCCTATTCTGAGTCTATCCTAGTGCACTGCAAAGACTCAAGGCCAACATGATACATGTTAAATGAATCACTCTGTCACGTCAAGAATTATTGCACAATCACTTCTTTTACAGCAGTCTACTTTTAAAATCAAGAGTAAGAATTGTATCTTATTAAAAGCTACTCAAGAGCAAGATATATTACCTGTTATATTAATATTTATATTATAGACTGTTTATAACTTGTAAATAAGTAAAATTGTATAGAACTAAATAAGGATGACTATTCTCTTAGGCAATCAGACAAATTAATTGATTAATCATTAGACATATTTTAAGTACTGTACTAGATATGGAAGAAAACATAAAAGTCCTAAATTCTTAAAGAAATTTATGATTTAGCTGGTGATATAGGATAGATTTATAAAAAATCATTAGCTGTATATGGCTGATAAATGCCCAATGAATGTAACTTGTGTTGGAGTTCACAAGGTGATGGGTAAACCTTGGCAGATCTAATACAGGGGGATGGGGGAAATTTGTCTAGGACTTTAAAAGGTGATAAGCATTTAAGTAGGTGAGAAGTGAAGAAAGACAGACAAGTGACCTGTAAGAATGAAGAGAGCCAACTTGAATTCTTCAGTTTACAATATGCATTTCAGGGTAAATAAAAAATAAATATATTTGCATACTTTAAATTATTTTGTGCTGTGTTTCTTACCTCATTCAAAGGCTAGGCTTCATTGATGAGAAGGCAGAAGCTTGTCTACTTGTAATTATTTTAAATGATTTGGATAAATAAAGGACGTGTTAAAGAAATTATCTGATGTCTTGAAGCAAAGGCAATATAAACTATTTGAAGCATAGAAATTTTTATAACCTGCAAACTTCTGGCAGGCCGAAAGACAGCTTAGTTCAGTAAAATTAAATTTCAAACTTCAAAATCCCATACATACATTTGTGAAAGCCCACAGACAAGTGCAAATGAGGAAGGGATTGATCAGTAGCATATGTAAAAAAGATCTATGAGATAATCCTGTGTTGTGGCTGCCAACAGAATAAATTTGGTATAATATCATATTTGGAAAATGAAAATCACTTCTATCCTGCAGAATAAATTTATATCATTTGATGCCTACTTTTAGGGAAATCTCAAAATTTCATGTTTCAGATAGGTAATATTTGCTTCATTGAATTTTAATGATCAATTGGATTTTTATCTGACTTGATTTTTATCAGCATTGCTATAGTATTTATACAGAAGATTGTTTTAAAGGTTTTAGAAACAATTTGACCTAATTTGCAATGAAATTTCTGAAAAATATCATGGAATGGAGGTAAGGCATTCTAAGAGGTACTATGAAACATTCCTTTCCCTAAAAATTTTAATAGATTGAGAAATAAATTAAATCTGATTCCTTAAACTTAGATATCTACCTAGGCTTTTCAAAGGGAATTATAGAAACTAAGTGGACTAGTGAGTGGGTCTCTTTCTATACATGGGTGTAATTGAAAAGCATTTCAGAAAGCACTTTACATAAGTGATTTTCAAAAAGTGTAACACTTTCAATTATTACTAAGAATTAGAAGTACATGAAGGAAAGAAAATCTGTAGGAGCCAAGATGGTAAGTGAAGCTTCTAAGGCAAATTATCTGATATTAGGAAAAAAAAAGAATCAGCTCAAATTTCATATAAAAATTTAATTGCTTTTAAATTATTCTGCTCATTTATATATTAACCATTCATAAGCTAAAGACAACTAATAGACTAGAATATAGATTTTTATGACAATACAAATTCTTTGTATGAAATAAATATGATTCATGTACTCTTCCCAACAGTTGTGGGAGCCTGACAAATGTTTTCTAGGGTACACAGCTGCAGAAAATTACTTATGCTTTTGTCACTTGGAAGAAAAATTTATGATGATGTGCTTCCAAGAGATAGACTATATTTAAAAGGAGAATTGAGAATAAATGGTCATCAGGTGACCCACATGAAAAGTTATAGCAGACAGAGTTAAGGTATCAGAAAAAAATATACTTGTATAATCTTCTGTGAGATTATCAGACAAGTTAATAAGACTGAATTGTAAGAAAATAGGAAGGAGGACTGAAATAGGGTGTGGAGTAGGAAAAGAAAGAAATAATATTAATTTAGCAGGAAAAAAACCCCAAAAAACAATTCCATAAGGGGAACAGTGGTACAATGTAGGATGCTGTGCCTCTCTAGTTTCCTTAACCAATCAGTGAGATTATTCAAGCTCCCACCTATGACTTTGTATACTAAATTGAATTGATCTATTTACTGTTCAACCTATTGTATAGTAGACATGTAGACACGGCATTATTTAACCCCTTATAAATAATTTGCACCTTTTATTTGGGGATGAAAACGTAGATTTTAAAACATACTAATTTTAAAAACATATTTTAAACATTTTAAAAACATACGAATTTATAAGAGAAAAAATTGAATTGTTAAATTGAGAATTGTTCAATTGGAATTGAGAAAGATATTATTGGACTTAATCACTTTTAGAGTAAGATGACCAGAAGAAAAAAAGGAGGAAATGAATGCAAGAGGATCTTTACATTTTTCTCATGTTTTCCTCCATATTTCTCTGTTTTAGCTTGTTTACTTTTTTAAAAAAACTCTTTTCCCTTTGGGTCTATACTGCTAATATGACAGATTATATGAATTTTTATTGCATGGGAAAATTAAATTGTGTATTTGTCACCCAAGCATTTGTGGGATGAATGTTCAACAACTTGAGAATGTCCTAGATTCCCAAGTGTTTGTCTTGTAGCAAGACAAGTCAATTTTTATAAACTGTAAATATAACATGTCATCCCAAAAGCTTGATTCTAATTTTTGAATTAGAATTTAGAAAGTGTAAATTTTTTCCTCCCAATAATTGATCCTGCTTTTCACATAGTAGTTTTCATCAACTTACAAAGATGAAAAGATTTAACTCTCATGTTTCCAGGACAAAATGGCGAAGACTTGCTATTCCCTGCTCCTCCCTTCAAAATACAATAAAATAACCTGGGAATAACTAAATACGCAATGATGAAAGAACTCTGGAAGTTAGAAAGAAGGAAGGGGACCAACTGGGGGCCTTGGAACTTGAGAAACAACACTATAGTGAGGTTTTCCAGGTTTTATTTTAATCTCCTTTTATTTCCTTTTCACCCTGAACTCAGTGTCAGACTGCAGCTCAGAACTACCAATTTCCCTTCACTTTCACCTTCAGCTGGTGATTTTGCCTCAAAATTCAGTGAGAAAGTTGAAGCCATTAGAAGCAAATTCTCTTATCTTTCCACTCCCAAAGCACAAGTCTACTACAGTCAGCACCTACTGTCTCCCCAATCCTTCCTGTTGCAATGTAGAATGTGACTATCAGAGGCTAGTCCCTCCAGCTGAGCTCTACAGCCAGTTCCTTATCACCTTCTCAAGGACTTCAAGCCCATTCACACACTCTTTCCCCTGTCATTGTTATTACCCTCATGGCTGAACCAGCTACACGTATTTTTTAGCATCTCCTGCTAAAATTTTTTTTTTTTAAATTTCTTCACTCCATAGTCCCATGTATATGTCTGATCATGTACTAATTTATTACTTTATTTTTTGTTCACCTTTACAAAAAAACTAGAAAAAGTTGTATTTGCTGTCTCCACTTCATTATTTACTCATTAGTTTTTGTTTATCTATTTGTTTTTCTTTATTTAAATTTGATTATCTCTTGTGGCTTGGAATTTATCTGATCTTCTGTTTTTCAGCAGTTAACTTTACATTTTTACAGTATGTATAGTTAGACAATGTATCTTAAACACACACCTGGACAATAGACCTTACCACGCGTTGGCTCTTATTGCCCTTTCTCTCAACGTACATGCTATCATTGTGCCATGTTTTAGTCCTATCATTTGTTGTTCTTACAAATTATCTTTATAGATAAATTAATATTATAATTGAAAGTATCTTATTCCACATTATTCCTTCTTGTATTCAAGGCCATACTTCTCCATTAATTATATTTATTTCTTAAGTATAGCTTTTAGAAGTTTCTTTAACATTTATCATAATTTTGCTAAAATACTAATAATCTATTAATAGTTATTTAACATCTGTTGTCCTTGCTAGACTTATAATCATCTCAACAGATGCATAAAAAACATTTGACAAAATTCAACATTTTTTAATGGGAAAAACTCTCAACAAATTAGGTACAGGAGTAAAGTACCTCAATATGTAATAATAAAGGCCGTATATGACAAGCCCACAGCTATCATCACACTCAATGGTGAAAAGTTAAAAGCTTTTTGTCTAAGATCAGGAACAAGACAGGGATGCCCACACTTGCCACTTCTATTCAATAGAGAGCTAGAAGTCATACTCAGAGCTAATAAGCAAGAAAAAGAAATATAATTCATCCAAACTGGAAAAGAAAAAAAATTCTCTCTGTTTGTAGATGACATGATCTTATATATTAAAACCCCTAAAGACTTCACCAAAATATTGTTAGAACTAATAAATGAATTCAGTAAAGTTGCAGGACACAAAATCAACCTGTAAAAACTAGTTGTGTTTCTATACATTAATAACAAACTATCCTAAAAAGAAATTACGAAAATAGCAATCTTATTTACAACAATACTAAAAAATTCTTAGAATTAAATTGAACCAAAGAGGGGAAAGACCTACACAACTATAAAATATTGATGAAATAAATTGAAAATGATGCAAATAACTGAAAATATATTCCATTTATTGACCAGAAGTATTACTATTTTTATAATGTCCATACTACCCAAAGCAGTATACAGATTCAATACAATCCCTATAAAAAGTCTGGTGGCAAGTTTTCACAGAAATAGGAAAAAACAATTCTAAAATTTGCATGTAGCCACAAAAGACACTGAGTAGCCAAAACAATCCTGAGAAAGAAAAAGTTGGAAGGATATGTCCTGATTTAAAAATGTATTACAAAGCAATAGTTAAATAGTATGGTATTAGCATACAAACAGAAATATAGACAAATGGAACAGAATAGAGAGCCTAGAAATAAATTCACACATTTATGTTTTTAACAGAGATGCCACGAATACACAATGGAGTAAAGACAGTCTCTTTAATAAGTGATGTTGAGGAAACTGTATATACCCATGCTGATGAATAAAATTGGATCTTTATTTTATACCATACACAAAATCAACTCAAAATGGATTAAAGACTTAAATGTCAGGACAAGAACTGTAACTACAAAACTACTAGAATAAAACATACAGAAAATTCTTCCTGACATTGATCTGGGCAATGATTCTTTGGATATGACCCCCAAAGCATAGGCAATAAAAACAAAAATAGACAAGTGGGATTGTATCAAACTAAAAAGCTTTCGCACAACCAAGGAAACAATCAACAGAGTTAAGAAACAACCTATGTAATGGGAGAAAATATTTGCAAATCATATATCTAAGAAGGGGTTAATAACTAACATATACAAGGCATATCTAAGGAATTTGTACAACTCAATAGTAAAAGAAAAAAAAAAGGCAAATTACTCTACTAAAAAATGGGCAAAGGCCTGAATAGACCTTTCTCCAAAGAAGACATACAAATAGCCAACAGGTATATGAAAAGGTGCTCAATATCACTAATCATAAGAGAAATGCAAATCACAACCACAATGAGAGATCACATCGCACCTGTTAGAATGGACATTATCAAAAAGACAAAACATAAGTGTTGGTTCAGAAGTAGACAAAAGGAAATCCCTCTACATTATTAGTGGGAATGTAAATTATTAGGGAAAAGAAGTGTGAAGGTTCCTTTCAAAATTAAAAATGTAACTACCATATGATCCAACAATTCTGCTTCTGGGTATATAGCCAAAGAAAATGAAATCTGGATCTGTACTTCCACGTTCATTGCAGCATGATTCACAATAGCCAAGGTAGGGCAACAGCATAAATGTCTGTCAACAGATGAATGGATAAAGAAGATGAAGTATGTATATACAATAGAATATTATTCAGCCTTAGAAAAGAAGAAAATCCTGAAAATTGCAACAACATGGGTAAACCAACCTGAAGGACATTATGCTCAATAAAATAAAACAGACACAGAATGACAACTACTGTATTATCTCATTTATTTGTAGACTCTAAAAAGGTCAGATTCATGGAAGCAGGGAGTAGAATGGTGGTTGCCAGGGTTTCAGGGGTGGCGTGGAGATGAGGAGAAGCCAATCAAGGGTAATAAGTTTCAGTTAATAGTTTTGGAGATGTAATTATAGACAGTAAATCTGTACCATGTTTATGTGCACTATCTATCTTATCTATATTATGACTATAGTTAACAATACTGTATTTTATATTTGAAAATTGCTAAAAGATTAGTTGGTATGTGTTCTCTACCAAAAAAAAAAAAATAGCTATGTGAGCTGATGCATTTTTAATTAACTTGTTTCTGGCAATTATTTTACAATGCATACTTACATCAAGACATCACACTGCACAACTTATACAATTTTTATTTGTCAATTATACTTCAATAAAACTACAAAAAAATGACAGCTAATAAAATAAAATTTTTTAATCTGTTTTATATTCTCCAAATTGGAAATATTGTTGCCAGCCCATGCAATGTTGTTATTACTGGTTTAATGTCCTTGGCATGGTTTCATGTTGAAGAATAATGATTTATTTTAAAAACACTCAATAAACCACTGTTTCTTAAATTATACTTTAATACAAACCTAAGTCAGAGGCTCACTTTCTATTTCATATTGATCCCTGTAATTGATCTACTCTAATTAGTGTTTTTATCCAAATTCTCATACAACTATAACACTATCAATTATAATTTCAGCTATTGAAATTCTTTGAATATAGTTTTGACCAAATTAAAGCATATTTAGTAGTATGGTGTAGCCTATATTAATATAAATTTAGATCCAAAGAAATGTTTTGAACTGATGCTTTTTTCCAAACAGTTTTCACCATGTTATCTGATTTTATTTTACAACAATGTGAGCAAATTTTTATTGGGAGCACCCAGTAACTCTGCCCTTTCTTTACAGTATGCAAGCTGAAATGTTTCCAGAACTTCATTTTTAATAATTACCAGTATTATAAAACTTATACTTTTCTTATACAAAAGTCAACATTTGTAACAAATATTAAAATAATACAGTACACACTTTTTATAATTGTTTTTATTTCTCATTGTATCAAGAACTTTGTTATACTTTCATCAGACCCCTGTCTTAAATCAATGTACAAATCAATCAAATGCCATATTCCTGGGAATGATGTGAGATAATCTCACTTTATAAGAAAAATATTTACTAATTTTGTAATCACTACTTTCACTAATTGTATTTATTTTATATTTATTAATTTTGTATATTGGTGTGGGTACAATTTTCACAACATACAAATTCAATATATAAAACTATAATTTGGCTTATTTTTTCATCAAAAAATAGAATTATTATCTCACATCTCTAATATGTCAGGTATTAAAATTGTAATCTAGGTAAATTCAGAATAAACTAAGGTATATCAAGTTTTTTCTTCATTTGAATCAGGGTTTTCTTAGTCATTTTAGGTTTGTCTTAAGTATGTTTCTAGGGTTGCCTCTCAGCTCTGAGGCACATGTAGTAGGCTGGTACAATTAGCTCGTCCCTAGTTATCATCTGCCCATGCTAGTATCTGCTAACCTCTATGTCTTTGAGGATTAACATCTGTCTATCCCCTCAGTCTCTCCTTGGTTGCCTATGTTCCCACCAGGTGTTCAGTCAGAGGTCTACACTGTCCTCCATCCATCCCACTTAGAATCCAAGGCTTCCTCAGGTTTCTAGACTGCTCTGTGTCCCTCTGGAGGGAGCAGAGTCCTATTATTAATAACATCATGAGTTGAATACGAATAACTACAATTTAAGTTAAATACACAAATGTGTATGTATTTTGTCATTGACAATTTGAATAAATATTCCCAGGATAGATTACAAGGAGAGAAACAATATTTTCTATGTGTCTGTGATATTTTCAGTGTCTAAGCTGTGCTACAGAAGAAAGCTGAAACTTTTGAAGACACTAACCCTTTTACCACCTCCACTGAGCCTCCATCCATAACAGTACTTGGGTGCCTTGTCTTGGCATTAATAAAAATGACAAGTAGAAGGAGAAAATAGAATTGGAATGCCCAGCTCTCTAGCATGAGGAATATTTCTTCACCAAAGACATAAAAGATAAAATTGATTTTAAAGAACTATAAATGGTGTTTTTCTCCACTTCATAAAGTACTGATTTTTCAGAATTTATCACATGTCTAAAATATCATGATTTTAGCAATCTTTGTAGTTTCCTTTGGGAAAAAAATTTGATTTGTGTGAAGTTTTTTTATTATTATTTCCTGAATATAAAAATGACAAATCAAATTGTTTGAAAATCCCATTCCCTTTCAGTCTTTTAAGTTAAAAATATCATGAATTATTAAATATAAATGAGGTAATCTGACTCTAGCCTTTAAAATAAGCTGCATCCTTGCTTTTGCCCTTAAAGACCAGATATTTATAAGCTTTATTTTTATACATTTTTATATCAAGTGATTGAAGGAAATGCTTCTTACTTATTGACTCTTTTATAAATGTTGAAAAACAATATCTATAATTTTTACAACCTCTTACTAATAGACTTCAAAGACTTTACAAATATGCAAGTCTCTTTTATTTTTCAGTTTTATGTGCTTTTTTGTAAAATATGCTCTAGGCACAAGTACAATCAAATGGCAGTAGTTCAAAATAGACAATTTGTTTTTAAAAAGTACCAGCAGCAAAAATAAAACCCTAACAAACCAAATAATATAACACAAAATAGCAATTATAATTTTGCCAGCCCAGGAAGGCATACTGTTAAAATAACAACCACAACAAAATTTGCTTAGTTGGACAAATAGTACCTTAAGAGACCATGCGACATCTGAATAGCAACTATTAATATTTAACGGCAGACCTACGTATGACCTTTAATACTTTCTCTGAGGGTCATCTCTGACTCTGTGGCCATTCTAAATAACTTCTGTATAGGACATGTAATTCCAGGTGTTCTGAATCCCCTAAGAGATTCACATATGTCTGCCTGTGATCAAAAGAACACATCGATCTCAAAACACCAGGCACTATGTGTATTTGGAATCCTGGTTTATCTGGGCCATCATATCTTCCATTCTTTGTGCAGGATATATTCAGGAGCAACTGCTTATATGAACGAGTATAACACCTTCCACTTGCACGGTACCACAAAATTTAATTTCTCTTTATAATCAAGACTATAGACATAATTCAAAGACCAATTAGTGGGGCCCAGACCTACAATGAGTGTTTGGTTCTGTAATATATGACAGATATTTAGATAGGACTTTGTTTTCTCTTTGTTGATTTATAATACAAAACCAATACGTCCATAAAGATTTAGAGGTCTTGGTTTCCTGTCTGCAGTTTTAAAACATAACTTATTAGCATCTTCAATGTCTTTCTTCTTGCCAGCCTGTATCAGAAATGTGAAATGTTGCCAGTCAGGAAAAGTGGGACACACACAAAGACTAGACAAGGAAATGGATAGGAAGAAGGAATGCAGCATCAAAGCATCGTTACTGGGTAGCATCGTTACTGCGTAGCTCTCTGCTGTGCCGAGAGGTGACCATGGCAACGAGGGAACTGAGATGATGAAAGAACAAACACGCTCTGAGAATGTGTGCTCCTTCACCTCTTATCAGAGTATTTGTTTGCTTTCAGAGTTGAGACAGCCAAATTCTATATGGTGTTTTCTTCTTCTAGGAAGCAAATGAAGGTTTTGGCAGGATCACAACAGAAAAAAAAAAAAAATGCCCGGAAAGTAGGCAACAAAGTGCAGTGCTCTGTACAATAGCCTGCTGGACTTTTCTTGGATATTTTATTCACCTATTTAAAATCACCGTCAAAATGAACATAAATGAATGTATCTGACAGCTACGGGGTATCTCAGTGCATCCGAAGCAACGCCTCTGGGAAGAGCAAGTGTCTCCGTCTGCATTAGCCTGTTTGCTGGAATGATTGAAAGCAGTCCTGCACAGCTGTTCTAGGGAATGGCAGACCCATTCCTTATTAATTACTTAGTCATCCTAACTGCCTCACTGGCTAGCCCCCTTCTCTGAAGTACTCTGGAGAGGCAGATGAAAAATCTGGCACACTTCCTATAGAGAGAAAGGGCAGTTTGGGCAGCACTGACTTGGTTAAGGCCAATCTCTTTTTATAACAAAGGGAATGCTTTTACAGAGATACATTTCTGATATGTCTTAGTGTTGATCATGTTTTAGAAGTAAATGAGAAATACATACACATGCACAAGCATGTATATATCCCTTAAGAATGCTACAGAGACTGTATGGTCAAATAACATAATTACACATTTAAATTGTGCTGAGAATTTTGACATTCCTCGTTTTCATACAGATGATGAAACAGCACATTCTTAACTGTCTGTCACCACTAGCATGTAATTTATTTTTGGTTAGAGGGGATGATAAGTTTTCCCTGTGTTGATAATTGACATAATTATGTTCCTATTGTTGTGTTTATTATTTCAAAAATGTAATTTCTAGGTCAGCAAATATTATCATAAGCATATTGATGCTACAAGGAACACTTGCAAAATGGAAAAGCATCGAGATTACAACGAAGTTATCAAAAAGTCATTTTTTGTTAGTTTATTTAATAAACTTGCTAATTGCCTTTGGTTTTCTGTTTCTAAAATTTCGTACCTCTTACTAAGTCACTGTGTGTCCTGCCTGCATCGTTTGTGAAAAAATATTCATCCCTGACTTTCAGATTTCAAAAACGGTGCAAAACATTACTTAGATTCCTATTTGTTTATCTTCTTGCCTGTTCATTTCACAATTTTTATTGTCTTTTTATATGATCTACATTTTCATAACCCGTAATATTTCTGGAAATATAGTTTGTGACAGACAGCAAATGAGACACAGGGAAAAAAATGAGCTCTAGGAAGGCCTACCTTCTTCAGAAGTTTCTGTCTCTGAGAGTGGATACCTGATATCAGTTACACAGCCCTTAATCACCTTTTAGGGGGGACTTTTCATTCCTCCTCGAATATAAGAGCTATGACCTGTAGGTGCTAGCCAAGTTTTCCATCCCAACATTTTTTCTGTTCTGGTTTTAAACATGATTACACAGTACTAGGTGTTTATGTAACATCGTTCTTCTAAAACTCAAAATATTTCCCCATCCTTCACCTCTGGTATTGTCTATGAAGTAGTAACAGCTATGTATTCTTTCCATGTCAGAGATGGAGAAACTTAGAGACAAATAATAAAGTGATTTTTTGTCATTAAATGACCATTGAGCTTTAAGCCTTGTTCTGAATCCCATCTTATTCTTCTATTAAGAAAGTCCTTTTTTATGAGAGCAAATAAATAAAATGGGCTGGAAAGAAAGCAGGGCCAGAGGAGTGATGTGATGGGATAGATTGGATGATGATCTGATAGGCCTTTCTGATGCTTCCATAGACTTCTACCCGGGTTTAGTGGATGCTCTTAGTGGGAAATGATAACATATCTGCACTCATTATGAAGTCAGTGCACCATTACCATTGTGAACCCACACGCTGGGACGTCAGAAAGCATGCCTGCGCATCTATCTTTAAAATATTGTTTGGAAACTGATAATGCTGATTTCCTCCAGGGAAGGGAACTCAGTGAGAGGGTGAATTTCCACACCATATTGTTTTTTGCTTTTGAATCTAGATCTCTATGATTGTGTTTTTTGTTTAAAGAAGTCATTCAAATTTTTTTTAAATTGTGTTTCAGCTAGGGACTTTTTCAGCTTCCCATGCAATCGATATTTGTTCTGCATTGCTGAAGAGGATCTCAAAATCTGGAATCTTGGTTCCCTAAATTTATTTGTCTTTTAGCTCCTATCGCCTAACCTTTATTTTATTGGGAGATAGAAAAAAGTTCTATGAAAGAGGCAACACAGTTTATGGGGCATGTTGAGGTTGTCTAATAAAACTTCATCTCCACCAGTGAAACTCTCCGCATTTCTCCATGTAGCTCCTTCATTTCTCCTAGCCCTTTCGGCCTTTATCCCAAAATGCAGGGAAGAGGTTTTTTAAAGTGATGTTTTGAAGGAGGTCACTACTGGTGGTAGAGAGTTATGAGTGTTCTACCTGGAATAATGTGAAGATCTAGGCACAAGAGGACTTTCTAACTTGGATAAGAGTCACACAAGAGCAAAATAAAAACATGAAAGAAGGGAGGGATATCAAGGGAACAGGGAAACATGGATGCCCATGCAAGACAAACTCAGCAGTGCTTGAAAAGCAATCTGTGGGCAACAGTAAAGACATTTTAGCCAATTCTCTATACTCAGAGTACGTTATTCTCGCTAAAAGTTATACTGGCTCATGTCAGATCCTACTGCTTGCGGTGGGGTGAAATGTCAGGATTGTGCATGTATTTTATTAACACTAGATTTTTTTCTAAAATTAATTGGTGCGGTAGGCAATAGGAATTTATACCTCTGGTCTAATAGGTGAAATATGTGTTAGGAGCCATGTAGAAGATTTTTATTTATGTGGGTTAATTTTTTAAGCTTAGATTGGATTTTTCAATGTTCATTTAATTTCAAGTGCTGTTTCTAACCAGAACCTCTCTTCATGTTTATCTGCAAAAGCCACGACTCCATTAATAGGAGCCATAAAATTCTGCTCTTGTTATATTTTTGTTTTGCTTTGCAAATTCCTTTATAAACGTATTTTCCCCATGTTTACTGCCTGAGGAACAATCTGCCAAGGTGTAAATAGATTCACATTGTATGTTGACAGAGCTTGGTTTGTCAGCAGAAAATTAATAGGTGTTTTGTTTTTATTGCTAATACAATTGATCTGATGAGACTATTTAATTGTTTTTTGTTTATCACAAAGTTTTGCCACATTATTAACACCTAGGACTTCTTTGCTCTTAATTACAAAACAGATGAAATCTATAATAACTATCTGTGTGGAATACTGTTTAATATTGTATGGATTGTACTGAGGTATTATTTGTGTCTCCCTCATGTCCACACCATGAAAATTTCTTTTAGTACATTTTCAGTTTTTGGTCATAGAATACTACACATAAAGTGCATAAGGTGATACACTGGAAGGATTAGGTTTATGAAGAGATGATATCAATGAAATTTTAGCACATTCAAAATATTGTCCAAATTGTATTTTACAACATATTGGACATTACTCCTTGAAAGAAGAAAGCAATTCTGTCCAGAGTGCAAAGTTGGTGAAAATAATAGTTGAAAAAATTTTCAGTATTTTTTTTTAGTGGACATTTTTAGCCTACAGAGAATTTTAGTACTCACTTTCTACCACCTCTCTCCTAATTTGTTTAAGGTTATTTCTTAGCTCTGCCATTCTAGAAAAAGTTGACAGGGGCAGGACAACATGGTAATTGAAATTATCTCCTCTGAATCCTTAAAGAAATATTAGCAGTGTGGTCCTTTTTTTCCCAGTGGCTAACATTATTTGGTAGAGATTTATCTAAAGATGATATTTTTCTCTGATTGTTCATATAACTTTAAAAATTATTCAATTCTTCAACCTTCTAAAATAATGAGTTTTTTCTAGAGCTCTCAAGCAACTTCTGATTAAAGATAATTAAGAACACTTTTAGTCTTCTATTTCCATGAAGTCTACAGGATGATCTTAAAGGCTAAAAGAAGAACATATATTACTGGGTGACTTACGCAATGCAGTAGATTAAAAATTAAAAAATACTGTTCCTCGGACATAGAGTGTGCACTGATGGATATTGGAGACTTGGAAGGGTGGAGGGGTTAGAAGGGGGTGGATGATGACAAACTACTTAATGGGCAAAATGTACATTATTTTGGTGATGAATACCCTAAAATCCCAGAATTCACCATTATGCAATATATCCATGTAACAAAATTGCACTTAAAACTTATATAAAGAAATATTTTTTTAAAATATAATTCTATTTTAAAAGAATTAACAGTTGACATAATATCTCATTAAAAATGGTGAAATCGTTGACAAAAGCATTTAAGGAAGGGATTATGAGAAGAAGCCTATGTCTCCACAGGAGTAAAAGTTTTCAATAATTTTTGCTTGTATCAAAGGCCAAATGAACACTGACCAACAGAGGCACGTGGTAAAAGCAGAATATTCATCTAGAAAGTGGGCTGTGCATCTGAACATTCAAATGCTCTTCGTGGTTGCGTGTGTAATTAAAGCAATTAGATTGGAATAAATAAGTCCAGCGGGTTGGTAAAATGCATAGAGAATACCTGTTTTTGCAAAATGACGATTCTTGACGCCTTAAATTTAAGAGCTAAGACATCTTACAATATACAAAAATATGTAAATTTTCCAGAGTCAAAACACATTCTTAAATTTATGGTTTGTTTTCCATATGTATTAACTAAAGATTGTCTGTTCAGATTAATGTCTTGACTTAACTCATAATGCAAACTTTTCATAAAATAAACTTAGTTATTTTACATAACTGGTACATTTGTAAAAATGTAGTTAATATATGTCTTCTCATTATATTCTCAAATGAAATGGGAGAAAATTGCTATGTAAATATGTATTTCTTTTACTAAGACAGCATCAGTTAACTACAAACCTGACATTGTCAAAACAGAATTCACATTTTACAGGATTAAAGTTTAGCAAGATTCTGCATACTGAATAATAAAGTATATCAAAATTCTTTTCAATATATATACCATACCTTATTCTTTCTAGTAAAGTATCTTAATTAAATTATTGAAGGCAAAGATACAAATGGTATTATTTTTATTTAACTAATGAAAAACAGCCATCTAATTTCAATATCAACAATTGCATTCAAGTTTATTTAAAGACTTAACCTTATTTAATTATGAGGAAAGGAAGTGGGCAAAAGGAAGAGTATGTATTTCCCGCAACAACACCTGCAACATATATTTGTTAAAATTTTCTAAACTATGAGTTCAAATAAAACAGTTACAAAGAAAATATCTGCATAAATGTGTGGTGATATTTGGATTAAAGGAAATATTCAAAGATAGCTAAAATGTGAAAACTTCACTGAGAACAAAGAGGAGGTGCTTCAAGGACTTCTAAGAGTCTGAGATTTTACCCTACTTGGAATCCCAAAAGCCAAGCCTTCCACAGTTTCGTGGAAGAAAACATGAGACTCTTGGGTTAGAGACAAAGGGGTTTATTACTCAGAGCAATAGCAGAAGTCAAAGTATCAGCTTTTTCTGCAGTGATCTCTCAAAGCTCAATTTCCACAGAGAGACACAAAGAGGTTCAGGTGATACCTGCACATGCAGTGGATTGCATTAAAGGAAAGAAACTCTTACTTTAACGAACATAAATCTTTTTATAATGGGAAATAAGCATATCTTGTGTCTTCTCCAGAGGGAGACACTCTGTCTTCCAGGACTGTAAGCAAACCTGCCTTTTACTCTGGAAGTAAACACTATCTCTATCTTCCTACTTGTTTGCTACTCACATATATGAAAGAATAGTTTGGAGAAAAGGACAATCAATGTCTTGCTCATAAGCAAAAAAGCAAGAGACACATAGAGAAATGATCCCATCAATAACTTACCACTTCTTTATATACCACTTGGCTTCTAGTGAAATTTACTTTGAGTATACCACTCTGTTAGCTACTCCGATTATTCTGACAGAGATGGGCCAAATTTTTAATTTGTCATTTAGAATTTGTTATAGGCGGGACCTGTATCAGTCAAGGGGCTCAGTTTGACGTTTTTCCTGTGTGGTCTCTTGGCCTACTGGTTAGCCTTTGGATTCCTAGTTCCATTCAAATAATTTATCTAGGCCTTGTTTTTCGAGAAACCATTTGAGGGTATCCATGTCGCCAGCCAGGCTGAGTTCATCTGTGCCATGGAAAGACTGAGCACCTGTTAGAGGAATGGGGGGTAGAAAAGATATCCAGATACTTTGCATGGGAGGTGCAGAAACTGGGGCTACCCCCACTGTTTGTGAGAGATTTCTTAGTAAGGTTAGGGGGAATGGCAATCAAATTTTGGCCTTAGCTGTTTGGCAGGGAATGACAGACCCAACAGTCAGTTAAATTTAACATGCTTGCAATGGTTTGAGAAAGCCATACTAGGTATTTCCTTTGTGAGAATAACTTTAGGGAGCAATTCGAAAAGATGAATTTCATTAATGTTCTTACCTCCCTTTACATGTGCCAGGGTCTTGTTGCTTCTTCACTGCTACAAAATGGGTGTGTCCTATTCCAGTAACTGTAAATTCACTTCTTTTGCAATTATCCCTTGCTTACATGTTTTGGCTGGAAGGATCAGGTGTAAAAGAGACAAAGGAACATTTATAAAAATTACAGATATCCATTTTTTCCTTCACGTCAGCCTATGTAGGCCACTGTGGGGAGGAGGACTGAGCAGTGAAAGAAACTGAATGGTCCTTATGCACAAGGACCGTGTCAGTCTAACAACAGAATCCGGGTGGTTGAACCAGAATTAAGCTTGAATCCTCCAGGTGCCTTTTTGAAGAGTGTATTAAAAGGCTAACCTAAGTTTGCCATTAAGGGAAGGAAAAACATTTTGCCAGGAATCATTAGGGCTCTCATTTTAAAAATAAGCCTATATAATTCCCCGATCTTTATCATTCTAGTCAAATCTCAGGGAGTGGCTAGGAGATAATACCTTCCTAGCAACATCCACATTTAGTGACCAAACTGCTTTACTAAGGTATGTAGACCAGAAAGAGTTTAGGAAGGCAGAGTAATCTTTTTGAGTTGACTTTTTAACCAGGCTGTTCCAACACTCAGCAATACCAATTGTCTGTGTATTGCAAGGAAGCACGAGAGCTTCATCTAATACCTCAACTATCAATGTGGGATTGAGGAACATTTGCAATAAAGGGGGCATCATTTTTAGAATCCAAATTGTCTGGAAAACTGAAGAGCTGAAGGCATGACACAAGGTAGTTTCAAGATGTGATATAAATGGGACTAAGATGACTCCTGTACATTGGCCCCTATATTGTTTACTCCTTCAGAGAAGACAGGGCCAGTTAGTGCCAAACTCAAATTCTTAAACATCTAATTGCTTTAAATATAGCCCCAATAAGCATATTTTTAGCCATTTATTTAGGCTTTCTGCTTATTATCTCATGAAAATTCATCCAACATCTGCTAATCATAGATTAACTTACAGCTATAAAAAAACCTATGACGGTTAATTTTATATGTCAACCTGACTGGGACACTAAGTACCCAGATATTTGGTCAACTATTATTCTGGGTGTTTCTGGAAGAGTGTTTGGGTGAGATGATCATTTTAATCAGTAGAATAAAGCAATGAAGCAGATTTCCCACCCTAATGTGAGTGGACCTCATCCAGGCAGTTGAAGGAAGACCCAAACAGACCAAAAATCTGACCCTTCCCTAAATAAGAAAAAATTCCCCAATGATTGTTTTTTGACTGAAACTGCACTATCTGCTTTTCTGGGTTTCAAGCCTACCAACTCGCACTACCGAGCTAGGAATTGAATCTAGGTTTCCTAGCTCAACTGAGTTTAACTAACAATTTGGTTACCCAATGAATTTTACAAATATTTCTTATATCAAAGGCTTTGAGTTGGTCTCATCCAGTTGAGATATTCAATCCTTGAAGTCAGAAAAATAAACTAAATACACTTTTAGGCTGAATCTATTTTAAATATATGAAAGTAAAATTTATAATAAAGAAATCGAATTATTTAAGCAAATTATTTGGCCTAAAATGTCCATAAATTTAACAATTTACCTGGATCATATAAGCAAAACTTGATTAATTGATATATTATTGCCTCCAAAAAACTTGTCAGTCCTAACTTTTCAATAACAGTCTTTGTTCTGTCATTCTGAGTTCCAGAATATATTTGACTACAGTTCATTTTGTCTTGTTGGTGGCTAGGACATGCTTTGTGAGCAGAAACCTGACCCTAATGGAGTTTTCGGAAAGCTTATAATGTACAATAATGGTAAAAATTCATTTATTAAAAAATTATTTTAATAAATGGAACTCAATATAATTCAATTATTTACAGTAAATGTCTATTATTCTCCCATACGTGGCATGATACAAATTTTACGTAAAAGAGGAAATAAAAATCAAACGCATCATATATTGTCATTTCTATTCTGTATCTGTTTAACCATTCCATTTCTATTAAGTGTTCCCCTGCATTGTCATTTTAATAATTAAAACATAGTTCTAAGACTCAGGCATTTGACTTAGAAACATAAAACACTATTGCAAAGACTTTTTGTTAATTTAATTTGAAATTATCTAAATTTTTACTCTGTTGCTATCTTTGGGGCAGCAGGAAAAGCGACTTACCTGTTTGAATCACAGACATTTTGAATATTTCATAAATGGAGCTTGGGTTGTCACTGTGCATAGAGTTGAACCATTCCTTCAGCATGAACTTGAAATAGGAATATGGGCTTGAGGTCAAAGGGGCCTGAATTAAATCTAACTCCAGTGTTTTCAGTGTTTATTGTCTGTGTGACTATGTTAATCTTTTAGAGCTGCCATAACAAAATCCTAGTAGATTGGCCTAGATGACCATCTACTCACCATGTCTTCGAATGGCCTTTCCTCTGTGTTTGCGGCACACCTCTGACATCTCTTTCCCTTCTTATAAGGATGCCAGTCCTATCAGATTAGAGCCCTACCCTTATCACCTCATTTAATGTTAATTATTTTCTTATAAACCCTGTCTCCAGATGCACTCACATTGGGGGTTAAAGTTTCAACACAATTCGGTCTACAACAGTGGCCTTACGCAAATAATTCCCCTATAAGCCTTTGTTTCCCTGTATGCAAAATGAAGATGCTAAAATTACCTTGAAGAACTATTCTGATTATTAAATGAGATACTATCAATCAAGTTCCCAATATAGTATTAATGCATAATAAACTATATTTATAAAATGAACAGTTATTCTAATTGTAAATTTGCCACCCCCATCCCTGACTTTCTATCTCCCATTGGTTGTTGCATAGGTATCAAAGAAGCAAGGGTAGGTGGCATCAGTCAAAAATTAATCACAGTATTACATTTAAAGTGAATACAATTCCACTAGGAATTAACCAAGATCAGTTTGGTTGTGGGTTAGGTCCCTTTTTTGTGTGTCTATATTTTGCCTAAGTGTTCGTGCTCTTGAAAGTTGGAAATGTTATTCAGCCTATACTTTGCAAATAAATGTGATGGGAATAGTCCCAAAAAGTAGAATAACAATTTGATGTAGTTTATTTTGACTTAAATCATCATGTAGTGACTCTAGCCTCAACATATAGATAAGCCAAACAAGGTACATATAGGTTAAATGAGTTGTATAAAATTGCACAGCCAATTTGTAACAATGATGAGACTACCACTTAGGTATCTTAACTCCTATCCAATATATTTTTTAGTTATTTGAATTATTTGCCTTGCTTACTGGTTAAGTGACTTTGGGTTTCTAAGCCTACAGTTTGTTTTCTCATTTGTAAAATAGTGATAACTGTAGGGTTTTATCCACAGAACTTTTATGAGGATTAAATGGTTTTTTCTTGTAAAGCACTGAGAAGAGTGTCCAACACATTGTAATGATCAACAAAATTAATTTTTTATGATAATTTCTAACACTACAATTAAGCTATCATTATTTCCTGGTCAATTATTTTCTCTAGAGGTGCAATTTTTCACATTTAATTCCTTGAGATAATTAGCTGTTGTTTTCTTCAGCCTTAATTACAAAACTCTCCAAAACATGGCCTTATTTTACCCACTTGGTATGAGTTCATACTATACGCCAACTTGAACCCTGACTCCAGTCCTCCTCTGGTCACTAGTGTTATCATTGATTTTGTGTAATTCTCACTCTTAGAAACAACCTTCTCTGACAATGTTCCATCAAATACCAATCATTTTTTTTTTTTTTTTGAGATAGAGTCTCACTCTGTTGCCCGGGCTAGACTGAGTGCCGTGGCATCAGCTTAGCTCACAGCAACCTCAAACTCCTGGGCTCAAGCAATCCTCCTGCCTCAGCCTCCCGAGTAGCTGGGACTACAGGCACGCGCCACCATGCCCAGCTAATTTTTTCTATATATATCTTTAGTTGGCCAATTAATTTCTTTCTTTCTATTTATAGTAGAGACGGGGTCT
>CAUYRT010017451.1:0-28702 GCA_963574885.1 Lepilemur ruficaudatus | reverse complement strand
GGGGAGACACTTTCTCCCGACTCTAAGCACTTGTTCTATCTATTCTAGATCAGTGATTATCGTGGGCAGGAAGGAGCAGTTTTCTAGGGAAGCCGTAATCTGTAAGGCTTTGTTTGAATGAACAAAATAGCAAATAGCTAATGAATTCATGTTGTTTGCCTAGGGTGTGAAGAAAAATAAGGACTACATTCTCAGGTGTATAATCCCATTTTAAAACTTACTATTGTGGAAAATTTCAAACATGCCTACAGAGTAGAAGAATGTAACGAACCCTTTATAACCATCACTCAGCTTCAACATTTATCACGTGCCCAACTTTGTTTCAACTATAAACCCCCCTCATCCCCCATCTCCTGTCATTTTTAAAGCAAATCCAAGATACACAATTTTATTTGTTTTTTTCTAGGACATAGCTTTTTAATCGACAAAAAAATGTATGTTTACGAGGCACAACGTGGTGTTTTGAAATACATACACCGTACATTGTGGAATGGCTAAATGGAGCTAATTCACATATGCGTTGCCTCATGTACTTATTTTTGTGGTGAGAACGCGTGGATGCACTTTCTCAGTGATTTTTAAGTATGCAGCATGTTATTGACTATAATCACCATGTTGTACAATAGATTTCTTGAATTTATTCCTACTAAAAATATGGAACGCTTCATGAATTTGTGTCATCCTTGCACAAAGGCCGTGCTAATCTTTGTATCATCCCAACTTTTAGTATGCGTGCTGCCAAAGTGAGCACTTGTTTCATCTTTTGAATAACACAATATGTATCTCTAAAACATTAGGACCCTCCCCCCACCAAACCACAGTACCATTATCACACGTAAGTAGTAATAATTTCTTAATTATCAGGTATTCAGTTAGTATTCAGTATTCACTGAGTCTCTTAGAGATCTCATTTACTAATTAGATCCAAGACGTCATTTAATAAGAAGAATCCAAAACTTCCACATATTGCATTTGGTTTACATGTCTCTTAAGTCTTTTTTAATCTCTAGGTTTCCTCTTCCCTCCCCCATTTTTTCTCGCCATTTTTTTGTTGAAGAAACCTGGTCATTTGTCCTCTAGAGTATTCCGTAGTCAGGATGTTGCTGGCTACATTCTCATCGTGTCATTTAACATGTTCTTTTACCCCTGAATTTCTTGTAGACTGATGTTTGTATGCAGAGGCTTGGCTAGATTTAGGTTTGAATTTTCCAGCACAAAATACTTCATAGGTACACATACCGTAGGTTTACCTCCTATTACGTCAGAGAGCATGTGCTATCTGCTTTTCCTCCTTTCTGCAAAGTTGAGATTAATTTTGGGGTTTAGTCATTGTCATTCTGATACACCCATGATAAAGTTGCCTGACAGCCTTTTGCCAATTGATTTTAACAGTCATTTTTGAGGATTGTCTACATCCACTGTTTCCTTAGTGTAGCACCACTGTTTCCTTAGGTGCTACAAAATAGTGATATTTCAATTGTATCATTCCTTCTACATTTATTACCTGGAATTCTTATATAAAGAAGAGCTTCCCACTACCTCTTTACAAAGTGATATATATATTGGTTCTGTAACATCCTCCAAAGATGATGTATGAACCCGTGGACGGGATTTGTTTAAATCTTTTATGGAATTAACCCTCTCTTTGGTCAGAGAAAGCCCCTTGGTGTCAGCTTCTGTGTTTATTTGACAGAAACCTAGTTGAATTTGTTTGTTTGTTTGTTTTAGGTGTAATTTGCATGCAGTAACTCCATTGTCTTTGATGGCTGGCTTGCTTTATGATAGGAAGAGATATTTCAGGCTTATCTGGTATATTTCCTGCTCCAGACAGAGAGTCAGCTATTTTTCTAAAGAGCCATATTTCATTTTAGTGGGAAATAGTATCTGAGTGGTAAGGCTCTTCATTGCTACTGGGTTGGCCATTGTTTTTAAGTGCTTTTCATTAGAGAGAGCTGAACGCGCCCCTTTTTGAAAAAATACTTCATTAGTTCAGACCAATATATTTCCGGTTTAATTTTGGATTGCAGGTTTTTTCCCTTAATTCCTTTGATTCTATTTGTATCTCATGGTTCCCAATGACATTAATCTAATTACGTATTTGCTTTATTCTTATGTAAGTGTGTTTACGACACATACACATATGCACACATACAGATTCTGTTACTAACAATGTGATAAAAAGAGTTTTATATTTCTTTTTAGTTCCTTTTTTTAATATAGCTCATCTGAGGCGTACAGACAAATGTGTTTGATGAAAGTCACTTTCAGTGGTTTCTTTCTATGTGGTTAAAGTAACTTGTTACATACATTCATTTATTTCATTTGCTTTTAAGTTTTAGGATTCCTTTTTTCCATTTTGATTTAATTTTTATAGTTATGTATTTACATGATTCCAAAATACAAAACAAAATATATTTTTGTACACACACACACACACACACACACACACGCACACACACACATAGAGAGAGAGAGAGATAGAAAAATCTAGTTTCCAGTCTTGTCTCCTCAACACTGGTTTCCTCCCTCCCTCAGAGGTAACCATTTTTTATAATCTTTCTAATTATTTTGGTTTTGATATAAGCAATATAAAGATATAGAATATTCCTTTTTTTCTTAGATAAAAGATACTGTACAACTTTGCTTTTTTCCACTTAAGACTGTATAAACCTAATCCCAATTCTTTTGGTCTCTTTTTTACCGATTTTGGTTAATCCTTGCAACCCTTAAATAAATGCAAACACGTGTGTATATATATGTTTAGAGATGATTCTTTTTACAATTTTGAATTGGTGATACGTCCCCATGGCTCAAAATGTAGAAGCGTATTAGAGTGTATTTTACAAATTTTAACTCTCACATTTTAAGCTAGCTGCTCCCTTTCTTTACCCAAATGCAACCACTATTATTACATATAAAATGTTTTCACACAAATGATAAAAATGCTTACATATGGTTCCTGACCTTTTTAAAAATATGTATCAAATTATTTATTCAACAAATACTTGTTGAATCCCAATTAACACCATAGGTGCTGAGGCTATACGGTAATGAACAAAGCCCCCATTCTTGACCATTTCTGATGTGAATGAGGTTGAGCATCTTTTTGCATGCTTAAGACCTATGTATATTTCTTTGTTTGTGACCCTCTCATCTCCTTTGCCCATTTTTCTATAGGAAATTGATACCCAATTTTCAGTTGCTCTGTAATATCATTAGAGAAGCCACCTTTTTCTGTGTAGTATGGGTTGAAAATATTTTTTCCACGTTTACCAAAAGGAAAGATAATTCTTAGAATTTCTAATTCTTTCCCCATTATGGGGAATATATTTATTAAAAAGCTTTAATAAATGGCACAAGTAAATAGAAAATTCTGTTTTGTTTCTTGATTTGTGTACATATCTGTATAAATGTCTTTGAAAAAAGATATTGGTGAACTAGGAAAATGCAGTTATTTAAGAGCACTTGGGTTTGAAATCCCATGCTATTCCACTTTTCTGATCTTAGGCAAGTTATAATTTCTTTGAAACTCAACGTGTTCATCTATTAAATGGGTATAATAAGACCTCCCCTGTTGGCTCGTTATAATTAAATGACAATCTCTACAAAGTACTTGTAGTGATTTTGGTTCTTTAAATGTCAGGCACTCTTGTAAGTACAAAAACTGATGAACCTTAAGCAAAAGTATGTAAGTGAAATTGTTTTTGTCTTTTAGAAAAGGTCTTTGAATGAGTTTTGGAAGTTTACATTGTCCTTCAAAATTGGAATTTTGGAAAGAGGTAGCTAAAGTGAAAGTATTGATCTTAGAAGAACACTACTTTCTTTTGGTAAATGTGAAATAAGAAAAAAATGTCCCCATATTTAAAGCTTAATATCCTTGATTTCCATTATATTTTATAAGAATATTTCATAGTTTGGTTAAATCGAAACATGGTTTTTCTTTTTACTGAGAATACAAAGGTGTGCTGGTCTCTGCAAAGCTGTTTGTAAACTTACATTGTCAGAATGTAAACAAGAGGTGACTAGAGGCTGTAAGCTCTGTTATTCCTTCCTTGATCCCTTGATAATACTTTCCCCATACAGAGGTCTCATTACTTTTCTCCTTTTGATCCCTAGACCTTTCCAATCTCTTAGGTAAATATCCAATTTCTATTCCAAGTGTGCTTTATAAGCACTTGTAATCCACAGAATGTCAACAGAAGGGAGCTGTTAAATAATTATTAAAATGTATATTCTTTGGCATCTTACTCTATTTATTTGAAGATGTACTTCTTCCCCCCCCTCCAATCCCCTCCCCCATGAACACAGGTTTTGAGTGCTAGGAAATATCTTTTGGTATAACAATCTTTCGATTGTCTGCCTTAACCTGCTTACTTTGCCCACGTTTTATAGTAAGTCATAAATCGGGCATCTTGACTTCTGATGACATATGGGATTTGTGCTCTACAAATACACTGAAGTATCTCCTTCCCCTTGGAGCTGTGCCAACCTAAATTTTGCCTAAAGGAGAAAGCTGGCTCAAGGGACATAGAGCTCTTTGGTATTACTTGCTTTGCTTGTTACCTCAGTATGAATTGTCCTCTTTCAGAAAACACCATGTATAATAAGAATTTGCAAGGTAAATAAATTAAGGTAAGTGATTGTTTTAAAAACCACAGAGGTCCTGTAAAGTTTGGTTGGTTGGTTGCCTTGTGCCTTTACAATCTTTAGAAAACTTTTTTATACCCAGTTCTTTCAAAACACATTGATTGCATAAAATTTGATATATCCTCATTATCTGGGATACAACCTGCTATTGTGTCATGTTGATATAGCACAATGTAGAGGCAGGATTTGAAACTTAAGATGAACTTTCCATTTTACCATAGTAAGTATTCTCAAAGCCAAATCCCTATTAATGTGACAGTGACTCGCATTAGTTACACCCCGCTTCTCGCCGAGGAAGCAGTGCCACCACACCTGACGTACGTGGAAAGCGAAAATGATTATAACCGGGAATGCATGCCATTACGCTGTGTGATGGAACGTTGATCTAAGCAGATGTGTGATTTGTAGTAGAGTTAGGTACAGCCAGCTTTTAGTAACACGTCATACCAGTGCCAAAGCAAAGCAGCACGAGAGCACAGTTGGGGCAGTTAACAGTTCTCAGCAAAACAGACTTCTGTGGGTGATCCAGCTGTTGATAGTTGATAACCTTAGATTCTTTGCAATATTGTTTAATTTTTGTGTTCGGTATTTTGAGTCTCTTAATACCTTAAGTATGTTGCCAAAAATTGTAGTAGGTGAAGGTGTGCCATGATCATGAGATGATTGCGAATCACTGGCTTGATGTGGTTTAGTGCAGCTGTATGGCTTTGGTGAGCATTTCAATGGTCCAAGCCTCAGCTGCTCCTGCTGGAAAATGAGCAGTACCCCACAAAAGCACAATCCAACCTCAAGATAGCTAGGGCCCAGGTCTGTCTGGTTTCAAAGGTTGCTGTTTTCCAACTACATTATAGATCCAGAGCTCTTCACAATATTGTGCATAATAATAACTTGCATTGGGATTATAAATTGGTGTTTCTATAGTACTTTCACAGACTCTGTATTTTGATTCTTAACATGTCTCTGAGGTATAGGTAAGGTGCGTATTATAGCATCAATTTTAGAAATTGAGGCACAGAAAGTTTAATTTACGTGTCCAAGATCACCTAAACAATCAAATAGTAGGACCTGCATTCAAACGAGGTTTTCCGATTCCAGAGCCTCTATTCTTTCTTGAAATGTAGAATCTTTGTAGGTGTTTAGAATAACAAAGAGGTACATATTTAGACAAAGAGCTTCATATTCTGACATATAAGACACTTTGATTGAGTCTTTAATGCAGTTTTGTTTGTATCTTTTATATAATAATTTACAGAGAATTAACACTGGAAAGGTTTGAAATTCACATGTGGGCAGAGAAAGATTTCTCACACAGAGATTAGGATATATAAAAGTAAAAAGCTTATTTACTTTCCTGAGAAATAAATAGCACATGTGAGAGAGAGAGGGAGTGAGTGGCCAGGGCACACGATTGAAGAAGTAGACATGTCAGGCAGCTGAGGGAAAACTTTGGACTTTTAAAGGTAAAAATGGCTTTTTTCCCTATGCTTTTAGCAGGCTGATAACAGAAGCCGCAGGTGTTCTTTATTTTTCTCTCTTCTCTGTGAGGCCGGCTTATCGGAGTCCTTGGCATTTGTTTCTGACAGGAACTGAGACGGAGAGTTGGGGTAGAGAGTTCACAGCCCTGTCCGCTTAGGGCTCTTCCAGGCTGAGGAAACAAAACTCTTGGAGGTAGCAAGTTAGGCCACAGGAGTTTTAATTAAAACAAAGGGCAGTTGCTCTGTGAGTTTCTTTCTCTTTCTGTTTTATAGTTTATTTTCCTCTGTTAAGCAGGTTATTGGTAAGGCCACCTTTCAACACTGTAGTCCCAAAACATGTATTAAGCACCCATCTGTTGCTGGCTCTGTGCTGGGCACTATTACAAATTAAAATCGACATGGAACGTGCCTTTTAGGCCTAAGTTTCCACTTGCATTAATGGGAACAAATGAAATGTATTCTCCTTAAACAACCCTAGAGGAAAAAACATTTTCTTTTCCTATAATCTCCCTGATCCACCAACTTCCTGCCAAAGCAGAATATTCCAAAGGATGCAGGAATAATTAAAGGTATAATGTTTTCATGGAAATTATGAGTTTTTCATCAATAACTATTCTCTTATGAAAACTAAGCTTTTTTGGCTATTTTCCTTCAGGATATGATTGGCATAACCCATCTCATTAGAAATAAGATCTCACAGGCTAGGTAGACTGCTTGGATCTAATTGTGTGTTTTAGGACACTGCGTAGTCTTTCTCAGCAGGAAAAAAACACCTTTAGGAAAGGAGAAGAATGTTGTCCTTTGTGGTACAGGTATCTTCCTATGCTCGGAGCAGTCAAAGGAAACAGAAGGGAAGCTAGCATACATATTACAGAACACTCTGTCATGTGTCACAGAACAGGAAAGAACCAAAAATTCAACTCTCTAGAAATTCTATTACTCTGATGGTAAGCAGTCAGAAGCATCTCAGATCATTTAAAAACGAAGTTAAGTCAGCCTGCTGAACTAGCTAAAGCAAATCACAATCAAATTATTACATTCATTCTGAAAAAGTAGGTGTGGTTTAAAGGGAAGTTTGGAAAGCTCAGAGTCATATTTGCAGAGGGCTATTTCTGCTATTCAGCCCATCTCTACTTCCCTTTGTGTCTTCTCTTATTACGTATTTTTTGCGTAGTCCCCAAATCCTTGTTTCTGGAACTTGAAGTCCTTGTCTGCAGTGTTCCATGTAACATACAGTGTATTAAAAACACTCTTGCTCCAGAGTTGCATTCAAGAATCAATTATTTCCATCAGGCATTCAAATCTACATTCTAGTAGAGAAGTCTAGGTCTCACTAACCCTATACTGCTACAACCAGACGCCTAATCCGGCTGGAGCAGATTCAAGTTCTGAGACAGGACACTTCTCAATATAGAACCCAAGATATTTTTATTGTAGTGAGGAAGAGCTTCTTTCTCTTCCTCCACCAACAAAATTACCAGTAGTAAGATAGCCTCAGATCCCTTTTGAAATGTGGAGAGGTATTAGTGGGAGATTTGTGCACTCCATTTTGATACCTCTCTGCTCCTTAGCAATCCTCACTGCAGGAGGCTTAGGTAAGAGGTAAGATTTCGTGTGAAACAGACAGGACACAGGGTTGGCTCTGACCTATGCAGCACACACCCTGCCTTTCATCGGCATTCTCTGTCATCAAGACCACTTCTTTTAGGTCCAGACAGCTGTGACCTGCTGTCTTCATTTTTCACTTCAATTCAGTGACTCCATGTCTGTTCTGGCACCCATTGCCTGAAATCTTAGTTATTCTTAGAGATAAGGGTGAGCAAAGAATAGTGACGTCTGCCTTTCTGTCATCCATCCTTCTTCCCAACTGTGTTGAACACTATGAAGGAGGGCTACAGTGAAGGGGGAGGGGCCCAGCTGGTGCCCAAAGTGACATTTTTCTAAACCAAAAGATTGGTTCAGAGGCATTTTCTGATCAGTAGACTTTGGCTTTGAAATGTGATGGTTCTATAAGCTTTTCTGTTAATGCAGTGCGGTGATAAACTGTGTCCCTGAAGTTTGACAATGAATTCTAACTTCTAGAAATCCACCATGAAAATCAGTTTAAAATTTTATAAATACAGTTCTAACTTATTAAAAACAAAACAAGTGAAACCTCTTGTAAAACAACTAAAATCACCCTAATGTCTTTGCTGTGCAGAGCCAGATTTATTAAATGATAATCACAGACTATAAATATATGCTCTAAAAGATCAAAAATGAAAAATAATTTCAAATTATCTAAATATGTAGCAAAAATCAAACAGATCAGATAATTACATCAAATTGTTAAACTTAAAGTAGGAAACCAAGTCATTGGAGTTTTAAAAGATGCATAATTAAAAAAGGCATATGACTGGTCTGGGAGTTCTCAGCCTTGTACTGACCTGCTTCTAAGACTCTGGGCTAATTTTAGTTGAAGATATCTAGGAGCAGGTTAAATCCTTAGCTGTTGAGCTAACCTTATCACCTTCATGTCTGACTCAGCTGTAAGTTATGGCGCTGGTTTATACTTGGCTTCAAATGGCATTCCAGATATGTAGGGAGAACTTTGTAATTCCTACAGCTGTCTGAATTCAAATCTGAAACTAGGTAGAGGGTCCATTACGATATCAGTCATGCAAGAAAAGAGTTTTAAGTGATACAGTTTCTTTTTAAGAGCAGCCCAAGCTCTGCTTCTGTTGAAATGGTGATAGGCAAATTTTAGGTATTTAATTGTATAGGTAAATTTTAGGCACTTTGTGTGTTGATTTCAATATATTAAACCTATCAATTATTTCATATATAAGATACCTTTGAAGATGTTAAATCTTCAGATATATCACAACTAAGATTTTAATTAGTATTACAAAATTGAGGAATAATAGTATTTTTAAGACTGTGAAGTCTCATCAAATTTTGGAGGGCAAACATTATTTTCCCTGGTTGTATGAGAGCATCATTTTCATAATGATGAAATCAGATTGCATCAGCTTAAGCTGAAATTCTGTGTCTTGCATGGCCAAAGAAACTGGTTTCACTCTCAGATTTAAATATTAAGATAAAATGAAAAATCATATTCATCTTTTAGGCAGTCAGCTGAACTACTAAAGATGAGAATTTATGAAGAAGACCCCAAAGGCAATCACAGGCAACAACAAAAATACAGAAAGGGGACCTGATCGAACTAAAAAGCTTCTGCACATCCAAAGAAACTATCATGAGAGCAAACAGACAACCTACAGAATGGGAGAAAATATTCCCATGCTACACACCCGATAAAGGGCTGATAGCTAGAATCTATATAGAACTCAGGAAAAATAGCAAGAAAAAAATCAAACAACCGTATTAAAAAGTAGACAAAGGACATGAACAGAAACTTTTCAAAAGAAGATAGACTAATGGCCAACAAACATATGAAAAAATGCTCAACATCTCTAATCATCAGGGAAATGCAAATCAAAACCATAATGAGACATCACTTAACTCCAGTGAGAAGGGCCTTTATCAAAAAGTCCAAAAGCAATAAATGTTGGGTGGATGCGGAGAGATAGGAACACCCATACACTGCGGGTGGGACTGCAAATTAGTACAACCTCTGTGGAAAGCAATATGGAGATCCTCAAAGAACTTCAAATAGAACGACTATTTGATCCAGCAATCCCATGACTGGGAATCTACCCAAAGGAAAAAAGACATTCTATAAAAAAGACAGCTGCACTAGAATGTTTATGGCAGCACAATTCACAATTGCAAAGATGTGGAAACAACCCACATGCCCATCAGTACATGGTGGATTAATAAAATGTGATATATGTATACCATGGAGTTCTACTAGGCCACAAAATCAATGGTGATCTAGCACCTCTTGTATTATGCTAGATAGATTCGGAGCCCATTCTACTAAGTGAAGTATCACAAGAATGGAAAAATAAGCAGCACATGTACTCACCAGCAAATTGGTATTAACTGATCAACACTTATGTGCACATATAGTAGTAACATTCATCGGGTATTGAGCATATGGGAAGGGGGAGGAGGGAATGAGTGTATTCACACCTAATGGGTGCAGTGCTCACTCTCTGGGGGACGGACATGCTTGAAGTTCTGACTCAGGTGGGGCAAAGGCAATACATGTAACCCAAACATTTGTACTCTCAAAATATACTGAAATAAGAACAAAGAAGTGCTAGTGCATCAGGTGGGACAGTAGATACAAGAATGCTGTCAAAAAGACTATTGAATTTGTAAAAAATACATATGCCTGAGTGTGTGTGTGTGTGTGTGGTGTGAGATACGTAAGCTTATAGGAAATGGGGTAGCTTTGGAGTTGCAGACACACTTTTTCACCCTCACTTGTATATATGACAACATAAGTGTCTAAAAAGAAAGAAAAATTTAAAAAGCAATTTATATGGAGATTTTCACAGTAAGGATGGAAAAAAAAAGAAGCCAGCTTTTTGCCAGACTCATTCATTTATATTTCTTCTCTTTAATTCTTAGAACAAACTGCAATTTAAAAACTAGGAAACTGAGGTTGGCATCAGTTAAGTAAATAAGACTTACAGTCTTACTAACAATGAGTAAGTGGAAATACAAGTTGGGAATATATGTTTATAGACTTTGGTTCCAGAGTCTGAACTCAAAAAAAGAGTGGAAGAAGCATAAGCATTGATAGGGGTGGCCATGGCCGCGTGGCGCCAGGTTAAATACACCTACACAGATAGGGACGCTCAGAGGTACAACACCTGCAGAGAACACAGCTGGCGTAGTTCCAGCACGAGGAGGTCTAGGCTAGGATTTCAGCCTGCGAGGCTGGGGAATAGGAAGTGATTTGTTAATTTCTATAGCCCATATCAACACAAAATGACCCAAGGTGGGGAGGGGATTAAAATGTTCCTTACTAATACCTCCAAATTTCATGCATTTACAAATTTCTGATTTCTCCCCACCTAAACTTAAAGTATCCCTCTTTTAAAACCCACACCAGTGGTGATGAACAACCATGGCAGATCCTGGGGATTTCTGTACCTGCACTTCTCTTGGCTTTATAATGACACTAGATTGAAGTGGGAGTGGGCCCCTGGCCTCATTTTCCCCTCTGTCTATGGTATCTCTCGTACAGGGCAATTTAACATGGGTGAGCCTAAAAACGGGGAAAGGGAAAGAGCTCTCCTCTTTTTCAAATGGTACATGGTCCAAGAAAGCTTTGGAACCCCTATTCCAGGTAAAGTTTTAACTATAGGGCAGATCAATCACATAGTCTCATATTTCTCCCTGATGCTATTTTTAGAATCCTTATTTTGTTTTGTTTAGCTGGGACTATTAGTTTGAAAATAATCTTGAAGTTAGAGTTTTCCCTTGAGCACAAAAGCCCTCTATAATTGAGGTTAATGTCTTAAGGCCTTATTTTGACCACTATACTATCAGCAATACAGTATTTGTTTTGTGCTCAGTTACATGGAACAGAAAAATAAATCTCCCAGCTTCACCCCAGGTCATCCCATTGATAACATCTTAGGAGATAGACATTTGTCAAAATGTCCCAAGACTTCTGCCTCATCTCAACCAAAATTCATTTACTGAAGAGAATGACACATGAAATAATCTCTTACTTGCAGTATAAAAGTTTTTCTAATTAACATTTGATTATTCAGTAAGGATTTGTTCTGTACCTTTTATATGCCAGGCACTATATTAGATTTTGACAATGCTAATGAAATCTAAAATTCTTCTGAGGAAAAAAGACATATGAACAAAAAAAGATTATAAAACAAAGTGCTAAAAATACATTATTCTTTCCTTGCTATGTATTGAGCCCCTACTATATTCTGGGCACTCTGCTGGGGATACAGCAGGAGACAACTAACAATGTCCCTCTCTTCATGGAGTTTATATTATAATGGGGATGGGAGAAAAAGACTGTAAGTAAATGATTAAGATACATTATACTGTCGGGTAGAGCTCTGAGCTACGAAGAAATACAAACAAGGGCAAGGAGATAAAGAAGGCCAAGAGGGGCTCTGTTACATTGAATTCCTCACTGCTGTGGCAAAAGTTGAAAAGAGATTTGAAAGAAATACTACAGGCAAGCAAATAGTTTGTCCTGAGAGTGATATAAGTGATATAACAGGCCTCCTTGAAAAAAGACATTCTATCGTAGTATCAAGTGGAGACTGGAAGTTGAACCAACAGAGAATGAATAGGCCAACGCTCAGCTTGTTGAAAAGAGCTACCTTCCTTAAATTCAAAGATGCAACAAATACAGTTTTAAAAATACTTTAAGGAATGACAACTTAGCTTTGCTAGGAAGAGGTGAGAGATTGATTGACACAGGAAGTCGGGCATCTTTGATTGAAGAAGTAGATGTCACAAAAGGTGCAATATGAAATGCTGATTAGGTGGAATTTTGTATTGGGTTTGCTACTTCTTTCTAGCTACCGCTGAGAACTTAGGGCAATGTCCACCCCAGGGCTTATTTCCTTGGAAGTAGGAGAAATCTACTGCTTATAGGGACCACAATTGCACTATTTAAGACGTTTAAATTAGGACTCTTCGATGTGTATGTATGAATTGTTTGCATTAGCATTGACTCAGGTTCTTATTAAAATGCAAATTTCTGGGCATTATTTAAGACCAATGAACACGAATTTCTCAACGGAAGCCTGGGAATTTTAATTTTCAACAGACATGAAGATCAGGAAGAATCAATCTTAAAAAGAAGAAGGAGATCTTTACAGGCAGAATGAAGAACAGATACAGAAGTACTAAGGTTGGCAGATTCTGAGGAACAGAAAGGTCAGTTTAGCCAAAAATACAGTTCTCAAAAGGAAGAATGATGGAAGATAAGGTCAAGTCTAAATCAAGTAGTATCTCCCAGATCATGACATGGAACAACCTCCCCTCTCAACACTGAAGGGTTATGGGAGTCACTGGTGGATATTAAATATAAGAGGATCATACCCAAAGGCAAAAAAAACAAAAAACAAACAAACAAACAAAAAACAGTGGAGTCTGTAAAGGATAAGATTTTAAGAAGCTACCAAAGAAATCTGATATTTTTACTGATTATTTTTCAGTCTTGAATTTCTAGAGGATAAGGATAAATATTGAATTTATCAATGGAAAAGAAGCCAAACTCTGTAAAATAACTTAAAGAGGTTTATTCTGAGCCAAATTTGAGGATCATGCCCAGAGCCACACCCAAGAAGCCTTGAGCAAGTGGACTCATTGCGGTTGGGTCACAGTTGATTTTATACATTTCAGGAGACAGAATTCCAAGTAAAGTCATAAAACAATACATGGAGGACATACATTGGTTTGGCCCCCAAAAGGGGGGATATTTCAAAGCAGGGAGGATTACAGGTTGTAGGTGGGTTTAAAGACTCTTTGATTTGTAATTGGTTAAGGAAACGAAGCTTTGTCTAGAGGCTTGGAAGGCTTTATGTTAAGATAAGGAAATCTCTAATCAGAGACAAGCCACAGACCATATAGCCAGACTAAAGAGATTTGTTATGTAAATTGAGGATCAGCTGGTTTGTTTTCTATAGCCTTATGCTTATTAATGAGTTACAAAGGGTATCTATAAAAAGGGAGGAGGGCATGATGAGGCATGCCTGACCTCCCTTCTTATGGCCAGCAGCTCAGTTTTAGAAACATCCCCTTGGCCAAGAGGGGTCCATTCAGTCAGCTGGGGTGGGGGGAGTTTAAGATTTTATTTCAAGTCACAAATTCATGGCCTCATTTTGGCTGAAACAAGAGTTTTTTGGGTTTTTTTTGTTTTTTGGGGTTTTTTTTAGTGATATCTCTTTATTTTTGTATACTCCACCAAAAAAATAGAAAACTGCAGCTAGAAAAAGAAAATATCTTAAGTCCTATCAACGGTATCAGTTGATACTACATCAAAGTTGTCCTAGAGTACATGCAATTTGATGTGCTACAGCTGTAGCTTTATGCATGGGAAGGTATGCAGGCTCTGAGAGAGGCCTCAACACACCTTGTAAAATAGGAGATAGGTCATCTTCTAACCATGTCCTTATTTTCAGTGTCATCTGGTCTATTTCACAACCCCATTATTAATTTTTCCAGGATATTATCTAAATAAACAATTTAGTATAGGATATACATAAAATAATTTCATAGGGGACCTCATTTCTTTCTTTGTATATTCTTTCTGTAGGATAGATTCCATTCTCAGCTAGAAGAAAAATAGCTTCACAGGGAAAATACATGGAAACAGTCTAGCGTGGGATTCAGAGAATGGAATCTTTTTGTAGTTTGAGAAAAAAAAATCAATATTCCTGCTGCACAGACAGTGCTTAAAAAGAAGGTTGTTTTGGTTTATCTAAATAAAATAACTGCTAGACCAGTGCTTCTTAATGAGGGACAAATTGTTCCTGTTCTGCCACCCCAAGGGAATATTTGTCAATGTCTGCAGACATTTTTGATTATCACAACCAAGGGAGTACTACTGGCATTTAGTGCATAGAGGCCAAGGGTGTTGTTGAACATCCTAAAATGCACAGGACAGTCCCTTTCTCCCAACCACATGCATGAGAAAGCATTCTCCAGCCCCAAATGTCAAGAGTACCCAGACTGAAAAACCCTAGCCTAGAAATTTAACTCTGGTAGAAATGCTCACCTTACAAATAATAAAAGAGACCAGACTACTCATGTGTAATATTCATGTGTTTGCTGAAGAGGGTGATGAAGATCGTGGCCAAAGAAAATAATTTAGATACATCTGGCTGTATAAAATTATGTCCCACTAGGTAAAGTTCTCAGAGGGTGTAGGGGTGCAACGGTGTATGAAATCCATTCCAGAGCACGGTATTTCCTAGACAAATAGCAGGAGAGATGAATGAACTGGGAATCAGAGCTACCAATTCAACTTTCCACTCTGACTCCAGCTAACAATGATTCTTGAACAAGACACAACATCCCTGAGTTTCAATTTCTTCTTCTGTAGATTGGGAAGATGAGGATCATCGACTTTCATATCTTTTCTAATCCTATGACTCCATGGTGTGGTGTTTTTCACTGTGTCAACATAGCTCAGTAAGAACTTCATTTTGTTGAATACTCCTTCTCTAGATGGTTACAAATTAGGGTTGGCCATAAGAAAAATTTATACAAGATTCAGAAAATCTTCACCTTCCTAGGGTGAGTCAGCAGCTTCCCCAGTCCCCATTGGATCTCCTGTTTCGGGTCTCTTGAGTTCTGAGTCAGGAACTGTGGTGCTCTGCAGCAAATCATGTCAGCTTCTACACTGTCAAGGTTGGAGGCACTGGTAGACAAATGCGTGATCCCAGTTTGTCCTTGTGGGTTTTGGTTGTTCCTTTTCACTGGACAGACCTCTGCTTCGAATCCCTGTTCTCTAGTTTCGATTTGTCTTCATTCTTTCCTATTACGTGTCTAGGTTTCATTCCACTAGCCCTGACCTACCACAACTTGGGGCCCATCACAAGATGCAGAGGCAACCTCCTTCCTTAGACTTCTTTGCCAGATCCCACAGTTGTGTGAGATCCAAAGCAATGCTTATAATAAATCATTTGTTCCCTGTCACTCATAAGGGTTTTGCTTCCTTTATCTAATCCTTCTGATGTATATGGAATGTATCAGTGCTAATGAGTCAGTGAGGAAATGGAGAGTAAATCTCACTAGAAATTATAAAGGAATTGAAAGAGGAAAATTTCAAAATGAAGAAAGAAATTAAAAGGTAGACAGATAAAGAATTGGCAAATGTTTTCCATATGTCCCTAATATCTACCCAACAATGGTCATTTATTTTTCTAAGCGTTATGGAGCTATGCAGACCCTCAAGAAATTTATGCCTTAGGTAAAAAGTTAAGTGTCCAACTTTTTATAAATAATCAGTTTAAGCTAGAATATCCTGCTCCAAAAACATTCTCCTTACCAATACTGCTGGCTTCATTTTCTAGAATGTTCTATCTTATAATAATTTTAGGAAATGTTATAGACTCTCACTCCATTTTGAAAATAAATTGTACATTAAGAACATTTTGCAAAAAGTCTTGGGGGGTAGACCCAAGTCTGAGCAATGTGGGGGGTCACTGTGGAGGGGTGGGATATGCTTGAAAAGTAGGTGGGGAATAGAATTAGGGGTCTCAATAGGGGAAAGGAATTCCTCAAAAACTGATTCATGTGATTAACTGTACACCTCGGTAAATTCACTGAAAATCATTTAATTGTACCCTTAAAACGGAGTGTTGGTTGTACGTAGATACAGTTGGAGCACTATGTATGTACTCTCTGGACTACTTTGACAGAGTAGGTTTTTGAATGTAACAAGATGGGTCAACTTGAGTGGTAATCTATTTTGGGAAATCAGCTCACTACAAATTGTGACTGTAAACATTGTACTGTAAATGCTTTGTAGTTTTCCCCCAATTAAAAAAAAAAAAATTGGGCATAAAATGTATCCTGCAAAAAAAAAAAAAAAAATTTTATCCCACCATAAGGAAAGAAAATAGAAAAAAAAATGCCCAATTTTATTTTATTCAGGAATCCTTTGTGAATTAAAGACTGTAGATTCATCACTGTAGTGGATGTGTAGTCATAATTATATAATGGGGTTCATTCATGATTAGAGGGGTCATCACAGCTTGGGTATATACTTTCCACACAAACGTGTAATTTTGCTCCTGTATAATTTTAAAATACTTGGAATTTTATATAAACATATAAGGCATAGGAAAGCAATTTACTCTGATTCACCTTATGTTCACTTTATGTTTATTTCAAGTTATGTTAATGTTATGTTTGAAATGAAGTCTTCAAAAACTTGAAAAAAAATTTCCTTTTATTTCATTAACTAGTTATAGTAAAGACACACAATTTGAGCCAGCTTAGAGTACTGAAATAACATTAGGATCTGGAGTTAGAACTGAATTTTACCACTCTCTAGCTCATAGATGGGATTAATTCACAACCTCTATACACTTTAGTTTCTTTTTCTATCAAATAGGGATATAAAACATGCCATATTTACCTTAGTGGATTTATGCATTATTCAAATCAACTTCTATGTATTTGAAACTGCTTCTTATCCTAAAGGTGTTATAAAATTGCTCAAAGTTGGTAACATATTAAATAAGCAATATGATTTTGGCCATTTCTAAGATTCAATTCTTTCACTCATAATGTGATACATACTCTTAACTTCACATTTAATAATGGAATTATAGATTATATGTACCTTGTTTAATTTTTAGGTATAACTAGTATCGGTGGCATTCATATATGCTAATAATAGTCAAGCCAACAATCAAATCAAAGATGCAACAACTTTCACAATAGCATGAAAAAAATTTAAATATTTAGGAATATATTTAATGAAGGAGGTGAGAGATACTTATGGGAAGAACTACGAATCACTGAGAAAAGAAATTGTAGATGGTGTATACAGATGGAGATCCCTACCATGCTTATGGATTGGTAGAATCAATATTGTTAAAATATCCATTCTACCTAAAGTGTTCTACAGAATTAATGCAATCCCTATCAAAATTCCACCATCATTCTTTACCAATTTAGAAAAAATAATTCTATGCTTCGTCTGGAACCAGAGAAGACCTCGTATAGCCAAAGCAATCTTAAGCAAAAAGAAAAAATTGGGAGGTATCAGTCTTCCAGACTTCAAGCTTTACTATAAGGTTATAGTAACCAAAATAGCATAGTAATGGCACAAGAACAGAGATACAGACATTTGGAATAGGACAGTGATCCCAGATATAAAACCATCCTCATATTATCATCTAATCTTTGATAAAGCAGAAAAAAGTATACATTGGGGAAAAGAATCTCTATATAATAAGTGGTGCTTGGAAAACTGGATATCTACATGCAGAAGATTGAAACTGGATCCCCCCCCCTCACCTTTCACAAAAATCAACTCATGTTGGATGACAGACTTCAAACTAAGTAATGAAACGTTAAGAATTCTTGAAGAAAATGTGGGGAAGACTCTTTTAGAAATTGGCCTATGTAAAGAAGTTATGAAGAAGAGCTCCAAAGTTATCACAGCTGCAATAAAAATAAACAAATGGGACTTGATCAAATTAAAAAGCTTCTGCACAGCCTAGGAAACTATCATTAGAACAAATAGACAACCTACAGAGTGGGAGAAAATATTTGCTTTCTACACATCCAATAAAGGGCTGATAACAAGAATCTATACAGAACTTAATAAAATCAACAAGAAAAAAATCAAACAACATCATAAATAAATGGGCAAACGACATGAACCGAAACTTTTCAAAACAAGACAAAGAAGACAGAATAATGGCCAGCAAACACATGAAAAAGTGCTCAACATCTCTAATCATTAGGGAAATGCAAATCAAAACTACAATGAGATATCACCTAACTCCAGTGAGAATGGCCTTTATTAAAAATCCCCAAACAATACATGTTGGTGTGGATGTGGAGAAATTGGAACACTCTTACACTGCTGGTGGGACTGCAAATTAATACAACCTCTGTGGAAAGTAATTTGGAGATACTTCAAAGAGCTAAAAATAGAAATACCATTTGATCCAGCAATTCCATTACTAAGCACCTACCCTAAGGAAAAAAAGACATTCTATAATGAAGCCATCTGCACTCAAATGCTCATGGTAGCAAAATTCACAATGGCAGAGATGTGGAAACAGCCCAGATGCCCATAAATACATGAGTGGATTATTAAAATGTGGTATATGTATACCATGGAATACTACTCACCTACAAAAAACAAGATTGAGCCCATCCTTTGAAGTGAGGTATGACAAGGATGGAAAATCATGCACCACATTTAATCACCATCAAACTGATACTAATTGATCAACACTAAGGTGCTCACATGGTAGTGATACTCACCGGGTGCTGGTCACGTAGGGAGGTGGGGGGTAGAGTGGGTGGGGTGGGTAAACCCACAGCTAATGGAGATGCAGTGCACTGCATGTGGGAAGGACATTCCTGTGGCCCTGGGTTGAGTGAGGTAAATGCATTTCATGTAACCAAAATGTTTGCACCCCCATAATATTCCCAAATAAAAAAAGCAAAAAATAAAAGTTATACTAGTAAAATTACAATAAAATGCATTCAATTACATTTAAAATGCAAAGAAATGAAATAATTCAGATTAAATTATGCCATATTTCTTTGGTTAAAGCCAATCATAAGAGCAGCTCAAGCAGAAGGAGAATAGACCACACAGTTTCATGAGGGAAAAGCATGGATGCACAGCAGACAGCACATTGTAAGCGAGATATTTTTGTGGCTAACTTTGGAAACACAGTGTACAACAGTCCACTCTCTGGACACAGGTCACACATTAAAAGTGCTCTCCCTTTGAGGTCAAGAATCTCATTTAAATCAAGTCAAGGTGGGAATGAGGATCCTCAAATGAAGTTCCTGGGGTCAGCTGTTCATATGCAGTGCCTCTCATTCAGTTATCTATGAGTCTAAAAGACATATTATTTGCTCTCCTACACTCAACACACAGTGGAGAGAGAAAGAGGATACATATTGTATTAAATATTATCCTCACATAAGTATTAGATTTTTTAATAGGAAGTCAGACTTTATCTGACTATTCTCAGGTGCTTCGCGTATAAATTTTTTTGTGCTTAACTTTTCTAAGAATGTATGTACAACTGTATTCACAACTTTTGTACTTATGCCCTGTATTTGAAGATTTGTTTTCCTGAGTCTGTTGATTTGTAACTTTAAAAAACACAAAAATTTTAATTTTCCCTCTGCTAGCCAAAGAAAAATTTTGATTATTCAGATTTATTTCTGAAAATACAGAGTGTATTTTCAATGTTATACAGAAATTACTGTTATTTTAGATCAGGAGTAGAATCCAGGGATATATGTTCACAGTACTCTCTTTGGGGATGTTAGAAGGGTTGAATCAGTTTATCTTAAGAATATGATAAAAAATATTTGTTTCTGTCGATTATAGATAAATTCTTTTTTAAAAAAATAATGGAAATTACAATCTATTTACAAAAAAATGAATTTTGTATACAAAGCCTGCTATTATAATATTTCTAAAAAGACACAAAATAGGCAACACAGTGAAGAATTCTTTTCTAAAGATATTTCTTCTTTAAATCAAGATGATGAATTACTAATGTTATCTTGAATTTTTTGTTCAAAATAAATAGCTATCTTGTGGTTTTATTCTAATTTTCATTTTTCAAATTATACTTGAGTGTTGAACAAGTTTTATTTTAAAGAAGAAATGACAAGTGATTTCTCAAGATATAAAGGAGAGAGAAAATTCATTTTTTTTCCTTTTGTAATGGCAATATTTTGAGAAAATTCAAGCTTAGTATATTTTTTGAAATTTACTTTAATTTGATATTGTTTCATTTACAGGAGAAAATTTTTTCCAACAAAGGGAAATTTCAGTCATTTTATTCATTTTAATATTGTGTAGTATATTCAAAAAGCATTCACATGGCAACGTCAAAGATGGGCAAAAGTTCACATTTCAGGTTTCTCATTGACTAAAGATTACTAAATCGAAACAAAAAGTAAAAAGATCTTGGGGGCTTGAAAAGTGGACAAGAAGTTGGTTTGCTGATAAGGATGTATTTATTTTTAAGTCTATATTTGCCAGTGAAATGCTCATAGGAAAATCATGAAATTTTCCCTACATTTAAAAATTATTTAAAATTCCTTATCTTATGTTGACTGACTTCATTGCTAGATTGTCTATATGTAGGCACAATGAATGCCATGATGCTATGAATATTATCTTCACATAGCTTTAAAGCCAATAAAAATAATTCATATTCAATAGTTCCTATGAAGACCTGAGATTCACCAAGATTGAGAGGCATACACTGAAACAATAGGGAGACAGGGAACTGTAATACACAGTGTGACTCTGTCAGGTATTAGATGAATGAAAAGAAGAATTCTTCCCTCTCTCTGAACCCTGCCATGTGAAATAGGTTTAGCCAATTAAATGCATCACCTGGAACCTGCCATACAAGGTGACATATTCACAGATATCAGCATTTAGGACATGAACATCTTTGGGGGACATTTATCCTGTCTCCCACAACCCTCAGTACCTTGGGGAGAGATATGGAAATCTCTGCTCTATGTATGGCCTGCTTCTCCCCCTGAGCAAATTCTCTGGGCCATGGCTCTGATGCTGAGGGTGGGGACATTTATCTCGATGTGACACTTGCATACTAGAAGCCGAGTGCTTGGCAGATGGGGGAGTAGCAGCATTGGCTATCTATATTAATATTTGGTAGCTTGAGTTTTCCTAATTGTCTTACATTTTTTTAAATTGCAAAGTATTATGGGCGTACAAATGTTTTTGGTTACATAGATTGCTTTGGTAAAGCTTGAGTCAGGGTTAAATTGTGCCTGTCATCCATATAGTGTCCATTGTACCCTTTAGGTAGGTTTTTGCCAATCCCCTCCCCACTGCTGCTTGATTTCCATTGAGTTTTACTTCCTTCTGTGCACATAATAGATGCTGTATAGGAGATTTTTAAAAAATTGCCTTATTGAAATATAATTGATACAGAAAAAAACTGTGTATTTTAATGTATACAATTTGATGAGTCTGGACATATGTATACACACACAAAACCATTGCCACAATGAAGGTAATAGACATGTTCATTATCTCCCAAAATTTCCTTGAGTTCCTTTATTTATATTGTGGAGGGGGGTTGTTAGGACACCAAACATGAGTTATACCCTCTTAATAAATTTTTCAGTGCACAAGACAGCATTGTTAAAGATAGATGCTATGTTGTACAGTAGATCTCTATAGTGTATTCATCTTGCCCAGCTGAAACTTGGTACCAGTTGAACAATTCCCCATTTTTCCCTTCTCTTCTGAGCCCTTGGTAACCACCATTATATTCTCTGCTCTTAGGAATTTGACTATTATAGATACCACACATAAGTGGAATCATGAAGTATTCATCTTTCTGTAACTGGCTTATTTCCCTCACTTTAATGTCCTCAAGGTTCAGCTATGTAGTCATGAATGGCAGGCTGAATAATATTCCATTGTATATATACAGCACATTCTCTTTATCTATTTGTCTACTAATGGATATTTAGGTTGCTTTCATATTTTGGCTATTCTGAATAATGGGAGTGCAGATATCTCTTTAAGATACTATTTCAATTCTTTTGCGTATACTATATACCCAGAAGTGAGATTGCTGGGTCATATGGTAGTTCTATTTTTAATTTTTTAGAGACCTCCAACCTGCTTTCTATAGTGGCTACTCCATTTTACATTCTTATCAATAGTGTTCAAGGGTTTCAATACTTCCACATCCTTACCAATGCTTATCTCTCATTTTTAAATACATATAGCCATTCCAACAGGTGTTAGGTGGCCTCTCGTGGTGCTTTTGATTTACATTTTGCTAATGACTATTGATGTTGAGAATTTTTTTTATACATCTGTTGGCCTTATGTATGCCTTTTTTTTTTTTGAGAAATGTATGTTAAAACCCTTTTCTCTTTTTAAATCAGGTTACTTTGTTTTTGTTTTCCTATTGAGTTGTAGCGATTCCTTCTATATTTTGAATATTAATCCCTCAATAGATATATGATTTTCAAATATTTTGTTGCATTCTACAGTTTGCCTTTCACTCTGCTGTTTCCTTTGCTATGCAAAAGCTTTTTAGTTTGATGTACTCCCACTTGTCCAGTTTTGCATCTACTGCATATGTTTCTGTGAAGATTTAATGTTGTTAAACTGCCCATAATACCCAAATTCATTTATAAGTTCAAAGCAATCCCTATCAAAATCACAATGGCATTTTTTATATAAATTGAAAAAAAATCCTAAAACTCATATGGAAGCACAAAAGACCCCAGATAGCCAAAACAATTTTGAGAAAGAAGAACAAAGCTGGAGACGTCACACTTCCTGATTTCAAATATTATTACAAAACTATAGTCATTAAAACCGTAGAACACTGTCATCAAAACAGAAATAAATCAATGGAACAGAATGGAAAACTCAAAAATAAACCTAAATGTTCAACTGATTCTCGAAAAGGGGCCAAGAATGCAAAATGGGGAAAGGGCAGTCTCTTCAACATCCACAAACAGAAGAAGAAATTGAACCCTTATCATACACTATGTACAAAGTCAACTCAAAATGGAGGAAAGATTTAAACAAAAGAACTGAAACTGTTAAACTCCTAGAAAAAGACACAGGGGAAAAGAAATATTACACAGAAGGAATATTACATAGGAAAAAAGAAATATGACACAGACACAATTTAGAACTGGGACTGTCCTAACTGTATTAAATATACTTTATCTCTTTCTTTCTCACAATCTTTTTATCTGAGATATATGTAATAAATATTCTTTCAGTCATTTAAAAATATATGTACATTGTTTTAAAAACTATTTTTTCATTTATTCAACAAATATGTATGGAGTATCTCTTTTATGCTAAGCATATGTCGATGGTCTGAGGATACAAAAGAGGAAAAAACAAAGACAAGCCACTGTCCACATGAGTGACATTAGAGTGGAAAGAAGGTGGACAATGAATGAGTAAATTATATATGTACTCAATGATCATAAGTGCTAGTGAAAAAAGTAAAGCAGTGAAGGGTATATTGCAGTATCAAAGAAAAGACTGCGTGGTTAAATAAACTATTTGGGAAAGTCTTCAGTTGATTCATGTTTCATTCCATTTTTGCTTTGACAATCAATTAAGTTAAAATTTTACATTCTCTTGGATAACTACAATTCTCTATTTTTTCTATTATAAAATGCCTTCTTTACAATGTAATTACCCATTACCAATGAATTCGTGATAGAAATATGTGGCTATAATTTCTGATATAAAAAATTTAAAAAATTTACTGAAGTTAAACAGGTTGTAGAAATGCAAAGTATTGATAATATTCTGCCTTTTTTATTGTTGTGGTTCTTTCATTACAACTAGGCCAAGAATAAGGAAAATCAAAGCAGGGATAGTTATTCCCTTCATAACTCAGAAATGGGTAGATAGGAGAGAATTCTGCTAAAACCTAGGTACTCATTGAAATAAAATTGATATAAGGAGAGATAATGGCAGTTGCCTAAGCCCTAATCTCCTAAAATAGCCTTAAATTCTATAAGGATAAAATGCAAAAAGTAAAAACACACAAATTTATGTCTTTAGCATGACTAGGGGTAGGAGGATACTAATACTCAAATTGTAAATTGGACTGTGAATGTGAAGCCAGGAACCCTGGGTGTGTGGGGGTGGGGAGGCTGGGCCTGGGGTGGGCAGGGCCTGGGTCTGTGAGTGGGGAGCTGAGGGCAACCACTGGCAGCTGCATGTCCCAAGGGCATGGCAGATACCCAGCCAGGCAGCCTCTCCAGCTCTAACAGGCCGCCGCTTTCAGCCTTCCTGCCTCCTGGTCTCCTTGTATATAGAAAGATAATAACCCATTTCTAGTGGAGTTATTCCTACATCCGTTCCATCACTAACATTTCATGGAGCTTTATGGGTTTCAGATAAATTGGTAACCCAAAAAGAGGAGCACCACATTAATTGGGGAATTCCAAAAAGGAGTCCCAGTAGATCAGTTTTCTGAATGGGGGAAATGACTTAAAACTTTGTTCTGGACTCTACAAATCTGTCTTGGAAAAACAACACTTCTGGGGAAAAGTGGGTAAAAAGCAATGAAAAAGCACTTTTGAAACATGTTCAGTAAAGGAGGACAATAAGTGTGTGTATGAGTAAGAGAAAGGGTGTCTGGGTAATCTTGGACAAAATGACATGCAAAACACACAAATGCGCGTGCGCACGCACACACGGACACACACACACACACAAGCCCCCTTTCCTCCTCTTCTCTCCCCAGAATCCATCCATTTAAGAGGCTGTGTTGCATTGCCTTGACAGAAGAGGACCTCTTGACATAGGAATTCAACAAAGTGCTCCAGCCATCATCCCAGTCCACAAAAAACATCTTTCATTTATATGTATACACAGAAAGGAAGAACACAGAGAATGAGAATCAAAACATTTAAGGTGTTAAAAATTCTCCTATAAAAACAGTCATGAAATGCAAGAAAAATGTAAGCCAACACTTAATATTTATTTAAATATCCTAAAGCAAACAAAAAACTATAGGACCAAAAATTTACAGGTTAAGAACCAAACTGTATAAAGTAGAAAGAAATGCAATCATTCTTTTATTTTCTCATTTTTACTCACCTATTACAAAAATTTTCACTTAAATAATTGATTTTATAGTTATAAGCTCCTTCCTAGAAACATCCTATATTTTAGTTGCTTTCAGTATCAATTTTACTTATATAAATCTTTAAGTTCACTTTTCATCACCAAGATAAGGATTATGTTTATCATATAATTTTAAAACATAATTTAAATTATCTATTCTGTTGGAGTAGTTATTTAATATAAAATATTCAATATAAAACCATAATCCAAAACTGTGACAATTAAGATTCTTTGGAAGAAATAACTCTTCAAAGTATAAATGGAGTAACTTACAACTGATGCACACTCTTGTGATAAAAATAGATAAATCAATTAAAATATCAAAGAAAAACTCATATTGGGAAACTCATATTTACTCAAACTAAAACTGGAAGATTTCCAAGTTTTCAGAATTTGTCTCAGAGTTCTCTTTAATACTTAGAGTTTGGTTGGCAGAAATCTGTAGGCTTATCAACTTAACAGTCAGTGCATTTTGGTTTGAAAGAAAAAAAAACCCCAGAAATTTAGGAAGGGATTTTGGAACAGAAAGAAGTCATGGAAGGGGTGAGCCCCAAAATATGTTGATAAAATCCACTCAATTCCTTCACTCAGCACATAACCGTACATGTGCAGAGGAGCACTGAAGAAGCCCCAGTGAACAAGGGACACCAGGAAGTTTAAAGAACTGAGTGGAATTTCAGTGGCTGCCCAACATAGTGGAGAGTCTGGAGTTTGGGTCCAGTCATGTGAACTGAGTTCAGAAGAAAAATCATTCTTCAGAGGAACATCACAGAATACAGAGTTTCTAAAACATATCATATGTAATATCCGGTATTAAATAAAAAAATCAGTAAATATGTAAAAAATAAAAAAAATGGAAAACAAATTTTACACAGCAAGCAGTAGAAATTGTTTCCCGGGTGAACCAGATGTTGCAATTATCAGTCAAGGAATTTAACACAACTATTATAAATATGCTCAAAATGATACACACTAATGATTGGACACACAGAATATCAGCAAAGGGATACTATAAAGTATGACATCAATTATATAGCTACAATATATAACAAAGAAAATATTTTCTGATTGAATTAAACAGCAGATTAAAGATGGCAAAAAGACATGTCAAGAACTAGAAGAGAAATCAACAGATATTACCCAATTTGAATAAGCCCCCCTCCAAAAAACCAATGAAAAATAAAGTTTAAAAGATCTTGTGACAATATTAAGCTTCCTAACTTATAATAATTAAAATATTTTGAACTGAATGAAAATAAAACATATCAACATTTATGGGACACAGGTAAACTAGTACTTAGAAATTTATAGCACTAAATGCTTTTGAGAGAAAATAAAGGTCTCATATTGTTAACCAAGTTTCTACTGAAGAAAGTATAACAAGGAATGAAGAATTAAATATAAAACAATGTTGGAAGAAAATAATACATGTAAGAGAAGACATAAAAATTAAAACAGAAACACAATTTGAGAAAATCAATAAACCAAAAGCTAAATTTTTTTTATTTCAAGATATTTAGGGGGTGCAGATCTGTTTGATACATGGCTTGAGTCAGAGCTATAACTGTGTCCATCAACTGAGTAGTGTTTTTTATACACAAAAGTGGGTTTCTGCCCCTCCCCCCTCACCTCTCCCTTCTGCTTGATTTCCAGTGACTTTTACTTTCCTCTGTGGACTTGTGTGCCCAGTGGTTAGTTCCAATTTATTAGAGAGTATATGTGGTGTTTGTTTTTACATTCTAATTATTAATTTAGTTCATGAAAATATGCTAAAATAAACACAAATAAATATATAGCTAACCACCATTAGCCATTCTCTTGGAATGCTCAAATACTAGTTCAGATTCCAGGAACATATAGATAGATTTGAATTTCAAATATTGCAAAAAATGATGTACACACTGATATAAGGGACTTGTGCAATGATTTCTTTCCATGTTTTTAAAAATCTTTTTTATTGTTACTTTTTGAGACAGGGTCCCACTCTGTTGCCCCAGGGAAGAGTGCAGTGGCAAAATCATAGCTCACTGTAACCTTAAATTCCTGGGCCCAAGCATTCTACTGGCTCAGCCTCCTAAAAAGCTGAAACTACAGGCATGAGCCATCACTCCTAGATAGTTTTTCTATTTTTCGTAAGCACAGGTCTTGAACTCCTAGCCTCAAGCAATGCTCTCAGCCTAGGATTAAAGGACTGAGCCACTGCGCTCACCTACTTTCTACGGTTTTACTAACATGAATCAGAAACACTAACATAGAAATTGTGAATAAAATAATAATTAAAATAGCTAATATTTATTGAGAACATTAAGTGCCAGCTAAAAGTTTTACATGCATTATATTTTCTGTGTTCTTATTCCCACTCTATATTACTTAACTAAGTTATTAGATAAAAGAATAACTACTTTTTTTGCTTTCTGAGGAACTTTAATTAACCACTGTGTGGCTAGATAAAGACTGTTTTTCTATCTACACTTTACAAAAGAGATGTTATTTCAAGTGTGTTGGAATATAGAATTGAGACATGAAAGGTTTCAGGAATTTTGCAGGGCTTTGCCTTGAAGGAATCTGTGGGTTCGTTAGTTCACAGACCAGAAGCTGCTTAGCAACAAGGGGGGCATTCCACCTATCTGAGGTAACTGCAAGGCAGTGCTGTCTTGAGGCCTGCAAGCCATTGCCTGACGCTTATGCAAGGCAGAGCTCGGCATAGGGCCCAAGGCTAAGAAAGTGATCATAAATGCCTGCCCAGCACACAACTTGTAGCTGGAACTATCTTAAACTTCAAGGCTATTCCTGCTTCACTCCTGCCCACATGTTTTGGCATATAAAGAAATAGATTAGATTAGTATACAGAGTCAGTGTTCCTGCTTTATACATTTTTATCTTTAATTTTTATGGTCAGCTAGGTCTATTCTTAACTTAGGGCTTAAAATGTTTATCTTAGAAAAATTTTGTAACTGTTTACTCTTGTAGACAGAATTAGGTAAGGGTCTCTTGAAATCTTTGGGGAGCCTTGAAACCTTAATGAAAGATCTGTACACATAATTCTATGACCACGGACAACTGCTTGCTGTAACAATAAATAATAATGTGGGACTTCACTCAGTGCCTCCTGATCATGGGAATGCTGGAGGACCCCTGACTCCCCCATCACTTTAAACTACAGTTTGTCTCTATCTCTATTACTTCCAAATCTCTTGCAAGGATCCTGCCTGGGACCTGTTTTGCAGGGAGAGTAGCTAACTCCCCGCACAAGTGTATATCATAAAGAGATATTTTTCCCAAATGATGTTTCTAAGTAACTTTT
>CAUYRT010017450.1:0-32333 GCA_963574885.1 Lepilemur ruficaudatus | reverse complement strand
GCGTGCTCCAGTTGGTCGGTCAATGCAGAAGGAAGTCTGTATTTTCTGGGTCAATGCCACTGAGAAGAGGAAGGGCTGGAAACAGGGATAAGGACAGAAAACTCCCGCTTGACTTTCCAACCCCGCTACCATCCACCCCTCGGATGTCATTGTGCCAAAAGAAAACTCAATTCCTCCCCGACCTTGAGTTTCCTAACTTCATGCCCAATTGCTTCTTCCCAATTCTTGGATGTTTCCCACCATGACCGCAGTGTGTCAAAGGGAGGAGCAGCCACGCCACCCGTGGTCGGTAATGGGTTTGAGGTCAGACAGAACAGGCCTTAAATCTCACCCCTGTCCTTGCCACCCACGTGGTCTGGGGCTGCCATTCACGGCCATGTGAATCTCAGTTTCCTCGTTTGTAACCTACAATGTCCCAGCGCCCCCAACACATTCTTCCTCACAGGCTCTGAACTTGCCCTTTATTGTTTATTGTTAGAGATGGGATCTTGCTATGTTGCCCAGGCTAGACTCAAACTCCTGGGCTCCAGCAATCCTCCTGCCTCAGCCTCCTGAGTAGCTGGGACTACAGGCATGAGCCGCTGTGCCTGGCTAAAGCAAGCTGTTTATAAAAGGCTGCTGCCACTCTCTCATCCTGCCCTCCATGCTGTTTTGTGGCCTCTGGGACTCTCCAGGCACTGGACTGTATCCTCACTGTCCTCAAGTCCTCTGTTGCCAATTCCTTCCTTTTTTGCCCTTCCATCCATCCGTCCATTCGTTCATCTGGTAACAAACGTATGAAGGCTTTACTGTGTGGGGACACAGTCTAGAAGGAGCTCAGAGACCAACTGGGGAGACTGATACAATACATAAATGTCAAAATGTTACTGCAAAATGCCGTAAGTCACAATGACAAAGATACACACTGAGTTTTGGGGAGCAGAGGGGACAGGCACATATTCCACTGTGATAGAGACAGTATCTGCGTAGCTTCCTGAAAATGGCTCTTGGAGGATGGATGGAGTCTTACACGATCAGCAGAAGCCAGCCAGGCAACACAGAAGCTGGGGCTGTGGGCACCGAGTGGGTCATGCATCAACCGTTTCTCAGATACAAATACCCAGGCTGGTGGGGGAATGGGCCCAAGACCAGGCTGTTTGTACAGAAGCTGGACTCTGGACCTGACTCTACAGAGACCAGAGTCAGCTTCTTTGAGCTGAGTTCCTCTACCTGTGAAGAGCTTGTTATAGATGTCAGGGTATTTGGTCATCCCATCTCTATATGGTAGGGATGTAATCCCCAGCCAGAAACTGAGGAAAAGAGATTAAGTGATTTGTACAGACCTCAGGGAGCCAAGTTAAGTCCCTGTCATTCTTCAGCAGGAAAATAATTTTCTTTACATACTTTCATCTAAAGTGATTTAGGACTTTATTGAAATTATACACATTCTGACATATGTAAAAATCTAACTGCCAATCAAAGCTGACCTTGACCTTGTAAACTTAAATATTTGCAACATAAATCATTTCTATGGGCCCGGAGACTAGCCTGGCCCACCGCCTGGGGCTGTCAGGAAGGACAGGCTGTCAGGATGGGATGGACGTTGCGAAAATCGGGTACTGTCAGTCTTTAAAATGCGGCAAGGCTGGGTGTGGTTACTGACACCTGTAATCCTAGCACTTTGGGAGGCTGAAGTGAGAGGATTGATTGAGGCCAGGGGTTTGAGACCAGCCTGGGCAATATAGCAAGACCCCATTTCTACAAAAAATAGAAAAATTAGCCAGGCATGGTAGTGCATGTCTGTAGTCCCAGCTACTCGGGAGGCTGAGGCAGGGGAATCGCTTGAGCCTGGGAGTTGGAGGCTGCAGAGAGCTAGGATGAAGCCACTGCGGTCCAGCCAGGGCAACGGAGAGAGACTCTGTCTAAAAAAACCAAACAAACAAAAATGTGGCGAGTGCACAAATTATGCAATGCTGTCAACCCAGGACGTAGGTTCCTCTTGTCGCCCTTAACTGTCTGCCTGTGCCAAGCCTCAAATTTATCCGTGAGAGGAGGTCAGAAAAAGTTCAGAGCACTTTCTGACCACCTCTCGTTGGGGTCCAGCGGATGGACGGCTGTACCTGTCCCCTTGGTGATTATTCTGCCTCCTCAAATGGGCCATGGGGACCTGGTTTCCTCTGGTTGGACCAATCCTCCTAGTGCTTTTGAGGTGATTGGAGTCAAGAAACGATGCAAAGGCAATTGCTGAGACCCCTCATGGAACATCACTCTGGCCAATTTCCCCAGGGCTGGTCCTCGTCCCTGCTGACCTAGAGCCTGGCCTCCACCCTGACAAGCGGCGAGGCTCAGACTCCATTGTAATCTCAAGTGCTTTGTTTCAGGGACACTCCTTTCCAGGAAACTGAATGCTGCGGCCCTCATCCTGATTTCTGATTTCAGGTACCTGGAGGCTGCGTGAGGAGGCCGGAAGCAGCTCCCGGGCGAGAACTTGGGCCTGTGCCCCTGAACCTGGGGCCCCTCCTCCCGCAGCCAGGCTGGCCTTGACCGTCCCGCCTGTCCTCTGTCTGTCTTTACGTTCCATCGCCAGATGTCCTGCTGCTGGCGTCACGTCATTTGCTTCTCCACTTCGGCACTACTGTATTTAATTTTTTTTTGGGGGGGGCGTGATTTTTTAAAAAGGTATAATTCACATACTATAAAATCTGAATTTTTAAATTCAGTGGTTGTTAGCAGGTTCACAAAGTTGTGTGACCCTCACCACTATCTTACTTCAGAACATTTGTATCATTCTAAACAGAAACCCCATAGCTACTCGCAGCCACTCCCCACGTCCCTACTCCCTCCCCAGCCTGGAGAAACCGCCTCTCTACTTTCTGTCTCTGTGGGTTTGCCTCTTCTGGACTCTTCATACGAATGGAATCATGAACTACGTGGTCTGCTGTGTCTGCCTTCTTTCACGTTGGGTGTTTTCACCCATGTTGTAGCGCGTGTACTTCAATCCTTTCTTTGGCCGAACAACATTCCACGGTAAGGACAGACCACTCTTTGTCCATCCATCAGATGACAGACATTTGGGTTGTTTCCACCTTTTGGCCATTGTGACTGGTGCTGCTGTGAACACTTACGTGCAAGCTTTCTTGTGGCCGAGTTTTTCTCAGTTTTCTTGGATATATACCTAGGAGTGGAATTGCTGGCTCGGGTGGGAACTCAGTGTTACCTTTGCTGACATGTTGCATGGACTCACTCCTTGTCATTCTGAGCATTGCAGTGCCTCTACCTAGCCGATGCCAGTAGCCCCCCTCACACACATACCAACAGGGACAACCCAGATCGTCTCCAGATATTGCCAGGTGTGCAGCAAATTTGCACCCAGTTGAGAACCACCGGTTTCAAGGGTGTGTTGGCTTATCAGAGAAAAGCCAGGTACACTCCATGTGTCTTTCTGAACTTTCTTCCTACGAGAATGCTGAATTTTAATTTAAATGGACTGCCCTTCTCTCAGACCAGGCCCCCACTCTCATACTCACAGCCACCCCTGCTCTCTGTCATTTCCTCCTTCCCTTATTTAGCCTGCCTTCATTAACTGTCTCCTAGGTGCCAGGTGCTGTCCTCACCCTGGGGAGGGGAAGTAAACAAGATAAGCTGTCCCCCTCCCCCTCCTGCTTGTCACCACCAACAGCGGTTGGTGCCTGCACGCAGAGGGCTCGTGTGTTCTAGAAATTTACAATGAAGAATCATCGAGGCTCCTCCCCTTGTGTACACGCGACGTCGGGAGCACAGGAGCAGAGAACCTGGAGAAGGGACTAGAAAGAGGGTCACAGCAGAACCAGGCCAGAATCCAGATGTCCCTGAGCCCGCCAGATGCCACCTTGCTTCCATCGATTCCCGGCTGGACGTGTCTGTCCTGAAATGATCCTCTCCTGGGCTTTAGCAGGTGCCTTAGCAAATGCTGTGCAAACCCAAGGTCGTCTTTCACTTTTGTAGTTCAAAAAATTTTATTTCGGAGCCCTAAAAGACGCAGAAGAGTTGCCCGGGAGAGGAAAGACTAGAAAATGCGGTAGCACCCCTCCTGGTTTTATTCTCAGAAGCTCTTGGTCTTTTTCTTGGTGTGGCATTTGATGGTTATCAGCATGGACCCAACCTGGTCAACTAGCCTTATGTCCCCTCCTCCTGCCATCCTGAGGAGCCTCCCTCGTTCCCCCAGGCTCTTCCTTGCCTTTGCGTGGTGCACGTGTCCCGCTCGTCTGGCAGGCCCCACCCTCCTTCTGTACCTGGGAGCCTCCTACTCATGCTTCCGTGTCCAGGTGAAACGCTCCACCCTCTGAAGCCTCCACTGGTCACCCTGGAATCAGGTGGCTGCTACCTCTCGGCAGCCACCTTCTTGTGCATACACGTCTGTGGCACTTGTCCCTGGGAGGGGGATGGCTTGTGGGTATGAGCTCTTTAAGTGCAGGAACGATGCTTTGTCCCAGAGCCCAGCCCAGTGCCTGGCGCACAGTAGACACTTGGTCCACCTGGCTCAGTGATAAGTCACCGTGTCACTGGGAACAGGACAGGCCCTTCCACCCTAATCCGTCCAATGCCAAGAGGCTGAGAGGGAACAGGGCTGGGCAGCCTTGGGATGCTCCCAGCTCCTGGCACATCTGATGTACAAAAGGCAGCAAATCCTGATCCCACGTGGGCAGCAGCCCAGCGCTGTCAGATGGAAATATAATGGAAGCCATGAGTAATGCTAAATTTTCTAGTAGCCGCATGTAAAAAGCTTCTAGAAAGGTAAAATTAATTTTCGTTGTATATTTGACTTAACCCAACACACTCCAAATAATATCATTTCAATGATAATGGAGATATTTTTTTAAAAAATTTTTTAATAATAAGTCTTCAAACGCTAGTGTGCGTTTGGCACTTACGGCACATCATGACACAGACTGGCCACGTTTTCAAGTGCTCAGGGGCCACACGTGGCTTGTGGCCGCCACATCGGTCTGGATGCCTGTTCCCAATTCCTTCTGTCGCTGCCCCGGGTCTCCCCTGCGGTCGTCTGTCATCCACCTTCTCCTCCCCACCTCCAGCCAGGTCTTCATTTCGAGTATTAGCAGAGGTAACGGCGACAGCAAACGCTCAGGGCCGGCTGAAAGAGCGATGGCCGCGAGACCGTGAGCTCCACCAGGTTCCGTGATCGCAGAATGCGGGCACTTCCCACGTGTGAGCCCCGGTCATGGCAGTCCTCCCAGCTCACACTGTCCCTCCTGCCTCCCTCCTGCCGCTCAGCAGCCGCCTTCCTGGGCAGGGCCCTCGCTTCTCCTCTTTGTGGTCCGGGTAATGCCCTAAAATAAGTCTTTAAAGTGGAGGCTCCGCCCGCCCTTCCTGCTTGGCGAGCAGCATATGATTAGAGTTGGACTTTTCCTTCCCATACGGGCTCTGAGGGATCAATTGAATTGCTGTTCAGCTTATCTTTGGGACACTGACGTCGTGTGACGAGGCATAATGATTCTGGGGAGCGTCTGTTCGCCAGATTGCAGAGAGGCCGCAGCTCTCTGTCGCGTTGCTAATACAGTCTACCGGGGGTTTCTAGTGCCTGTTGATGTAAGAGACACAGCGTAGCACACCAGGGACACAACACGGACACGTCACCAAGGAGACGCCAGAAGGCGGCAAAACGTCCCCCTCTTCCTGCATAAACTTGAGAGTCAGATGTGGGTGGTAACATCCCGGGTCGCCTCTGGTGGCTCCCAACAAACAGCTGCTCGTGACGGGTGAAGAGTGACGTCTCTGACACAGGCTCAGAGCGTCTCTGTAGAAGGGTCTGGCTGGATTCTACACCCGCACACAGGGACCTCCTGACCGGGCCTGCGCTGTACCTGGGAGACTTCTGCTGCTCCTGCGCCCGGGCCTGGGCCACCCGAGGATGCCCTGGAGTTAGGACACAGCCTTGCTGGGAACGGGGGAGCGGAGGCAAAGCCCATTATCGGTGAGGGACAGTGGTTGCTGGTAAATACAGATTTAGGAGGGAAATTGGCAGTTAAGTAAAGTCTTAATGCTTTTCACCTGGGTTTGTCCTGAGACCCTAGAAAGGGTGATGGCTTATGCAGGACTTCAGCTGTGGGGAGCACGGGCCTTCTGTTTGCAACAAGGAGGTTGCCATCACCCGAGCTGAGCAGCTGAGGCGGGGAGGAGGGGACTGTCCCACAGCTGCAGCCTGCAAAGGACCCCCAGCCTCAGGAAGGGGTGTGAGAGCAAGAGCTTGTTGTGCTTACGTGGACCGAGGCTCAGGGACCCAGGAAGACACTGGAGAGAGCGGGAACAGAGGGGTTCCCACAAGGCTTCTGTAGCGGGCATTTTGATCGCCTCCTCCCCAGCTTCCACTCCAAGACGGAGCCGCCGTCAGGGCCGGGTGTCCACCCTTCCCCACATGAGTCAGGGGAGGATGGTCCCAGCTGCAAGGTGGTCCCAATCGCCTTGTCTGTGATTAACTGCAGGGTGGTCACCTGAGTCTGAAGCAGCCAAACAGAGATGTGCTGGGAGGGGCCCCCTTCTGGGGAGCCCAGGCCTGGTCTTCCTCCTCAGAAGCCCTCGTGTCTGGGTGTGATCGGCGTCTGCTACCTACTTGCTGGGAACCAGGAGGCGAACCAGCCATAGATCGAAGAAAACATTGAGGCAGTAATGCAGAGAGCAGGAAGGAACTTGCATCAGCCACCCCAAGGCATACCCGAAGACCAAACAAACCAACTAGAAGCCCCAAACCAGTAGTTAGCAGTGAAACAGGGGAGGAAGCTGTGGCCACCCTGGGGCCAAATACCCTTCCAGAGCGGCTGGTGTTTGGGGATGAACTTGGGGAATCAATAGACTTGGACCATTCAAAGTGGGGAGCAGGATCGGAGACACCCCGTCAGGCCAGAATACTTAAAGGCTCTACCTCCTCCGTAAAATGGTGGACTAGAAACTACCTACTTGTGAGCAAAGGCAAGTGGCTTTTAAAACTAATGATTAAAAACTAGATATCCACATGCAAAAGAATGAAGATGGACTCTTACCTAACACCATATACAAATGAACTCAAATGCATCAAAGACCGAACTGTGAGACCTAAAACTATAAAACCTTAGAAGAAAACAGAAGGCAGAAGCTTTGCAACGCTGGACTTGGCAATGATTTCTTGCATATGCCACCAAAGACACAGTTAACAGCAACAAGATAGACAAATGGGACTTCATGAAAATTTGAAAGATTTTGTACACCAAGAGACTATAGTGGCAGAATACAAAGGCGAATCACAGAATTTGCAAATATTTGCAAATCATATAGCTGATGAGGAATTATTTCCAGAACATACAGAAAACGTCTAAAACTCGACAAGAAAAATACCAAACAGCCTGATTAAAAGATGGGCAAAGGACTTGACTGGGCAGTTCTTCAGAGAAAATGTTCAAACGGCCAATAAATATGTAAAAGATATACATCACTGCTTACCAGGGAGACGCAAATTAAAGCCCCAACGGGCGATCACCTCCCACGTGCTACGATAGCTAGTGTAAAAAACAACAACAGAAAACAACAAATGCTGGTGAGCATGTGGAGAAATTGCACCCCGTGGGCACTGTTGGTGGGAGTGTAAAATGGCCAGGTAAGGGCGCGAGCCTTCTGCTCCGGACACCTAGTCGAAACACATCTGCTGGGAAGTGCAGTCCCAGCTCTGGTGGCTCATTGATCGGTTTCTGTCTTTCTCCTCCACCCCAGAGTGTGGGCATATCGAGGCGAGCTTTGCTTGTTAGCTCTCATTGGCACCCCAAGGGGTATCTCCCAGAAACACGTCTGGGGGAGTGCATGGACATGTGTGGCGGGGGTGGTATTCGGGACATACGGACAGAGAGGCCTACGCTGCCGCAGTGGCTTCTCTTTGATGGAGTCGTAACAACCCAACCACACTATTTCCAAAGAGAACAGGGAATTCATCAAATAGTGACAGTAAGGAACAGCAGGAAAAGCACTGACAACATGTTGACAATCACCAGCGGCCCATCACCCTTTGAGCCCAGCTGGCAAAGCAGCTAGGCTCCTGCCCTCTCTCCGGCGGAGCTGGGGTGTCATCCTGCAGTCTGGCCGGCTCTCCGGGAGGCTGGATCCAGGGAAGTATTGGCGGAGGGGGGGCCCCTGCAGCTGGTGGCCTGTGGGCCTTGGCCCCCAACAGAATGACTCAAAGGGTCTCAGCCTGGCTTAAACTCTGTCCTCTCTGGACACTGTGGAATTTTCAGGGCCACCATTGGCCAGAATGCTGAACTAAGCTCAAAGTCAGAGAAAGCTTCTCCTTGGCTGCAGGGCAACAAGAGGGGATTACAGAGTCCCCCTGGGGAGGGGAGGAGACCGTGCGAGGGGCCAGGCGATCCCCTCTCCTGTACCCTGCTGAGAATCAGGGCCCACCCACAGGGCAAAGGGCAGTGAACACATCCTCACGGGTGTTCAAAGGGTGCATGGGGGGAGGGGCTGGGACAGCATCTCACATGGGGCTGTCTCTCCCCAGGAGAAGTACAGACCCTTTGGTGTGAGGACCCCTGACTCATATAGCATGAAGTGACCTTATTCAAGGTCATCATTGCTGTGAGTGAGGCGTTTGAAAGAGATGACATTATTTCCCTCGAACAGTTTTCATTATTAACATTATTTAAATAACATCATTTCCCTGAGACAGTTTTCATTCCCACCCTCCCCCATCTTGAGGTAGCTCTCGAGGCTTGACAAGGTCTTGGGGGGGAGCCCCGAGCAGCTGTGCTGAGGACACCCCAGGAAGCCCCAGGACACCCCAGCCTCTGTTGAGGGGGAGGGAGGCTCCAGTCCCTCCTCAGCACTGCGGAGTCAGAGCCGTGTCCTCCTGGGCAGAGGGACGTCTGGCCTCTCATACCCCAGAACCAGGAATTCACCACAGAATCACCCTCCTAGAGTTCAGGGTGCCATTAGTCAGGGTTTGCATGAACACCAGTCACCAAAACCCAGCTTGACTAGCTTAAAAAAGAGATTTCTGAAAAACATATATATCCAGTGCTCAGGCAAGGACAGTGCTGAGCTGGTCTCAGGAGTGATGGAAACCAAGGGCCGGGCCGATGTCCCTCTCTGTCTCTCTCTGTGCTTCGGTCCCAGGCTCTGTGCCCAAGTTATGCCAGCAGGGGGGACACCATGGTTTGGACTCCACCCCAACAGCTCCTGACCAAGAGAACAAGGTGCTGGCATCTCAGGAGGTGATGACGGCTCAGAGGGGCCTGAGCTGTGTCCCTGAGCCGTGCAAAGCAGGGAGGTGCCCCAGCCCCCAGGGCCAGGGTAGGGGCCCAGGGCCCAGCCTCAGTGACTGCATCCCGAGGACTCGGAGTTGTTTCTTTGCAGCTCAGGCCTCCTCTGGAAACAGGGTCCAGGGTAGGAAAGCTCTGCTGATCCTTCCGTCTAAGGGGCTGTGTCTTTGGCCAGAAGTTCAGAGGATAAGTTGGTGTAGATCGGTTCCCTGTGGCTCCTCAGGGACCCTCTGAGACCCTTTCAACCAGAGAACAGCACCAACCAGGATGAGCAAGATGGGCACCTTCACAAAGGCCAGGAGCATGTAGTGGTTCCTGTGACAGACGACATTGCAGTCAGAGCCCCAAGCCCACTCTCCATCCCCTGACACTGTGAGCCATCAGCCAGCTCAGCAAAACCCATGGCCCTAGGCCCAGCAGCCCCACTCTGGAGACCCTCATGAGCCCCTCCATAGTTCACCCCTCCTACGGTGACCTCCACTATTTGCACTGGGCCGTCTTCTTTTCTAATTTCACCTTCTGGGACTCCCCTGTGCCCAAAGCACATCTCAGCCCATAGAAGCCCCTGGAGGTCACCAAATGCAGGCTGTGTTTTTCTGCCTCTGTTCCTGCTAGTGCCAGCCCCAGGTTGGTAAATCACTCTCCCTGTGTTGTGTCCCTTGATGTCTCACACGGTGGAGATTGGGATCTTATCTCCCCTTGGCAGCCACAAGGCCACCAGTGCTTTTTTATTCACCAGTTAGATGGGTGGGTGGTGCTTATAGAGAAGAGCTCTGCAGAGCGGTTTTCTGGTGAGTGCTAGAATGGGGAGATGGTGGATGCAGAGTAATGGGTGCAGGAGTAAGACAGAGGGTGAGCTTGGGGGCCTTGATTCTGGCTATAAAAGTCACTGGCATCCAGTGACAAACACAGACAGAAGGAACTCCCAGGCTTGGCTTCCCTATAGGAGGGGGCCCAGCTAGGGGCAGGAGAAAGGACCACATGACTCACCTCTTAGAGGAGCCAGAGGACTCTCCCATGTTGCTGTTGGCAGGTGGCCTGGCAAACGGTTTGGAAGATGAGCTTGCCGGGGAGGAAGCCATTCCCACTAGACACAGGCAAAGTTGGTTGCAGGTTATTGGCATGGTTAGGGGTTGGTGCATGACTCACAAGTCACTCCCACCCTGCCAATCCTCACCAAGAGACCTTTCTTCCCCCGGAGCAGGAAGTTTCCCTCAGGCTTCTATTGGGTCCTCTGAATCATGACACACAGTCATTTATTCCATCATTTTCAGGATGTGGCAAGAAGAAATAAAAATTCAGTATGACTAAGCACTATAGTTATTCTGGGGGCAAGAGAGAAATCTTTTCATGTTCTCTTTCCACTTACCCTTGTAAGTGGTTGGGGGAAAAAAATCCCTGTTCCTTTCTACTAGAGTAGTGCCTGAGCAGGGCCCAAGGACAGAAGTTTCCAGAAATGGAGCATCTAGTTATTGGGGAGGTAAGGGAGGAGGAGAGTCCAGAAGGCTGAGTAAGAGGGCACATCCTGGTTACACAGTGAACAATGACGGTGAGGGACCAAACATTCTTCTGAGGAACTGTGTAGGCGATCTGTTTTGGGCAGTCTGGTCACAGGTTCCTGAGACCAGCCCGGCACGGGATCCGTGACCTGCCAGCGAACTTTCATGTCAGTCCTCAGCCTGGCAGACTCTGTTCTCAAGTCCCAGGCTTGTCCCCACAATAGACAGCTCTGGCCTAATGCCCCCACCCAAGACCCCTAAATGTCTTTGTCCCTAAACTGTCCCCTACACTGGCCACGGTTTTCAGCCTCTCTGTCCCTTGCCTGTGAGTCCTAATCCCTTCACTGTCCCCACAGACCTTCTGGGCTTCCCTGACATGGCAGCCCTGGGGAAAGCTTGCCTGGAAGACACTTTCTGGGCTGCCACTTGTGCATCCCTGTTTGGTTCCACCCCTGATGATACTTGTTCTAAGGCTGGCACATCACGTCCCAATGCACCTGCGTGAATGCAGGACGGAGGAGGGACTGGGCACACGTGTGTGGGTGGAAGCAGAGAGGGGCTGTTTCTCAGGCCCCTGCAACAGCAGCAGGAAGACCCCAGCATCCCTCAGTGGGGTCCAAGGCACGAAGGAGACACCAGGGCATCCAGAGAGGTCCCTGAAGTTGACCTCATAGTTGAAGCCTTCCTTTCTTTTTGAAGAGTCTGCTGTCATCTGTGTACCTGCCTGGCTCTTTCTCCTCCCTTGCTCACTTTTGGGCAGCCAGAGAAGGTAGAGGAGGGGCTGGCTGGGGACCCAGAGAGGAGGGGCCCTGTAAAATGCCCAGAGCCACTCTGGGTTGGCCAAGTTCTTGGGACTCGACACTGGAACTCTCCCAGCTACCCCAGGTCCTCCCAGTACTACATAATGACAGGACCAGAAGACCGACCATTTCCTGGAGTGACACCCTGCAGGGGTCTGAGGCTCACCTGGGCTCTGATGAGAGACCATGAGGCTGTTCAGCCTCCAGGGAGCGGGGCTGAGTCACGGGCCACTTAGACAGGGTCGCACACCCCCAGCCCAGCTCAAGCCCCCTCCCCATCCATCTGTCTGTCTATCTGTCTCTTAAGCTCTCAGTCACTTCTCTTCAGTTCTTGGGGTGGAGGGGGTTAGAGCACTGGCTTGTTCAGTCCTGAGCGCTAGGGCCTCCTGGTGTAGATGAGGATATTCTTACCTGGGTCAACGATCACTTTAACTTGGGTCCCAAGGTCGGTTCCGACTTTCTGGATCCCACACCAGTAAGTGTCTGCGTCGTCTTGCCTGAGCCCCTCCATGGTCACGGTGAACAAGCGGTCTCTCCAACTGTCCCTGATGGACACGCGGCCACTCTTCTCCTCTTGCTCTGACCCTCTGGTTCGAACGAGGATCTTGCACAAATTCCATTTCACCCCTCGACACCACCACTTGTTGTGGGTCTCCCATCCTTGGTTATAGTGACACTGTACAGTCACCAAGCCCCTCTCTGGGCCCCTCACAAACTCTGGGCCTTGGATGGAGAGACAACCTGGAAAACAGAACCCCAAGATAGAGGTCCCGCTGCCCTGCGCCAGGGTCCCGGACCTCCGCAGCCAGCCCTGACACACCTGACCCCTCTGTCCACATCCCCCTCAGCCTGGCCCGACATCTGTGTCCTCAGTGGTGACGATGTCTGGGCCCCTTCTGCCTAGGCCTGCTCACAGCACATGACACCCTGGTTTCTGTCACCCTCTTTCCTTGTCCTCCCAATGCTGTTCTCCTCTGATCTCCTTCTTCTCCAACTATCCTGTCTCTTCCTTTCTCTTTAACTCTCGGTGTAACCAGTGCTATGTTGGTAAATATTTAACAACCAGCTCCCCAGGGGAAAAAAAATCTCTGGTTTGTAACATCTGCTCATTCCTGTAGTATAAATACTCCCGCATGGCTGATGTCAGGCTACCCATGTAATGTCGTGGGACACAGGGCTGGGAAGAGGTGTCCCACACCAGCTCTGTGAGCCAGTAGGAGCCGGCTGCAGCACAGCTCAGGGTAACCTGGGGTTCTCCCTCCAGCCTCCAGGAAAGGATGCTCTTCGTGACTGCCTGTGTCCTGGTGATTCCCAGACCTACGTTTGTAGCTCAGATTCTGCCCTGAGCTAGCCCACCATTTGCAAAGACATGCCAGCTGTCTCTCCCCCAAACTCAGTCCGACCGAACCTGGATGCATTGTCACCCTGAACCTGCTCAGCTTCACGACTTTCTCTCTAGTGGGGGCTGCACATGGACAGACTGACAGAGGCTGGATCAAAGTGGAACAGGTTAGAGATGAGCACAGGTACCATGGGTGTCCTGTGGTCCTGTTGTTGACTCCAGTGGGTCTGATTACATCGAGATACACTCTTTCCCCGGCAATGACCACTTGTTCCTTGATCACATGGAAGCCTCTCTTGACCATCTCTTGGTCCCAGAGCCTCAGGCCCAGGCCAGGGGTCTCTGCAGGGCATAGGCACTAGGCAGGTGCCACCTCCTCACCCCTTAGACCTGCTCTCTGGAGCTATTTTAGTTTATTTAAGGTTTTCATTTGTGGGTGACAGATGAATCCATCCCCATAGATGTTAAGAACCCAAGAATATGTCCCTTTACATGGCAGAAGGGACTTTGAAAATGTGATTAAGTTAAGGATCTTGAGACACAGAGATTATCTGGGATCATCCCATCCCCTTGGGGCTGACAAATGAGAGAGGTTGAAGGAGAATTAGAGTCAAAGATACTCTGCTGCTGGTTGTGCGGAGGGAGGATGGGGGCACGAACCAAGCAGAGCAGGTGGCGTCTAGAAGCTGGAAAGGCAAGGAGGCAACTTCTCCCATGAGAGTCTCTAGAAAGAACACAGCCATGCTGACACCTGGATTTTAGCCAGTGAGACCATTTCCCACTTCAGATCTTCAGACAGTAAGATGGTGACTTTATGTTGTCCTAAGCCATGGAGGTGGTGGTGATTTGTTACAGCAGCCGTGGGAAATTCATACTCGATCATCAGAACCAACTCTATGCTCTTCAAACCCATCCACTGTGGAGCCTCGCTAGAGAGCCTGGTGTCTTCCCCGACCCAGTCCCCACCTTCACCCCCCACAGCTGATTGACAGCCAACTTCGTCAGCTCTGCCTCAGAAATGCTCCTTGGAATTACTTTCTTCTTCCACTCTCTGCAGTCGCGGGCCATGAGAACAACATGACAGCAGAGAGAGCATGACCTTTGGACACATCTGTCTACCCCAGACCAGTTGGGAAACCCTGCATGAGTTGCTTAACCTCTCGGAGTCTTGCTTCCTTATTTGCAAAACAGCTGTGCAACTCTCTGCTTGCAGGTGGTGATGCGACTTGGACGCGGGTCCAACACCTGACATTTGGGGGTCGCTCCGTCAGTGTCAGCCCGTCAACAGGCCAGCCCCTGTGTGGTGCCTGGATCACGGCAGTGGCATCTGGGGAGGTTTCTCCTGCCTGGCAGCATCCTCACCGGCTGTGCTCACCATGCCGCTGCCTCAGCCACATTTGCTGCGAGCGCCTCAAAATCTTCCAGGGCGCCCCCAGCAGCCCCGCCCCCCTGACTCAGAACAATATAAAATGCTTTTGTTTGGCATTCAAGCCGCTTTACCATCGGATCCAATGTCCCTGCCCAGCGCTGCTCACTGTCTCTCCCTCCAGACTACAATCCGCCCCCACCTTTCTCTTCCCCTCACCCTGGCGTGCCCTCCCAGGCTGGTGTGCTGCTTTCTCCAACGCCTGCCCTTCTCCTGGTCACCTCTGACACCTCCTGCAAGGCTCGGGCCTCTTTGCAAAGTCGTATTCCTGTCCCCGCCCGAGCAGCTCCCTCCTGCCGCACTGGTGTTCTATTCCTGTCTCTCTTCTTCTTCCTCCCTTGCTGGGGCCCTCACTCCGGAAGGGCAGAGATTTTGTATCATTTTTTCCTCTCTCTCTTCCCCACTCCCAGCCCCAGTGTCTTGCTCAATGTCCAGCTCGTGGTAGGTACAAATAAATTTAGTGGCTGTTTTTGAAAAGAAGCGGGTCATCATGATCTTGAACATCATCATTCAACACTAGGACTAGCTGCAATTTCCACACCAATGGACAACAAAGTATAAGGATGTTAATTGCAGCACTAATGTAATAATAAACATTGGAAACCAACTCAAATGTCATCAATGAGGGGTTGGGCTAATAAATTACGGCCCATCCACAACATTTTTTTTTTTTTTTTGAGACAGGATCTTGCTCTGTCACCCAGGCTGGAGCCCAGTGGAGCAATCATAGCTCACTGTAACCTGGAACTCCTGGGCTCAAGTTATCCTCCTTCCTCAGCCTCCTGGGTAGCTGGGACTACAGGTGCGCACCACCACACCCAGCTCATTTTTTAAACCATTTTTCTTTTTAGAGATGGGATCTTGCTGTGTTGCTCAGGCTGGTCTGGAACTCCTGACCTCAAGTGATCCTCCCGACTCAGCTTTCCAAAGTGTTGGGATTACAAGTGTGAGCCGCTGTGCCTGGCCTATAATATGGTTAAAAAGCAAAAGACAAATCACCAGACAGTGGTAGGGAAAGATGTTCAAGGTATGTTATTACTTGGTTTGAGAAAAGTTGCCTAAGAGCGTGTATGATTCCATCTCTGTGGTTTTCCTATAGTATGTGTGTAGGAAACAATCTGAAATTTTGTCTTCTAAGCTCTTGACAGTGCCTGGCACTGACACTGGGTGTTGGGGGGGGAATTTCTCTTTCTAAATCGTATACTTGCATTGTGTTAAAATGCTCACAATGTCATTAACTGAAAAAACAAGGAAAAATTTTAAAAATCACAAAAAGGATCAATTAGGAGAAGGATCACCAAAAGACAGCAATGATTGGACATAAAAATCAAATGCAGAAGTCAGCAGAAAGGGTAATTTTCTTTCTTAAAAGAACGACACAACCGCAGTAGAAAGCGGGGGTCAGCGCACAGTGTAGTTTTCAGCAACCTCGCCCGGCAGAAAGCGGCGCTGCTGCAGGTGCGTCAGCCCCAGCGGCAGTAACTTAACCTGTGAAGCCCTCCCGACCCGATGGGATCGGGCCCATTTAAAAAACGTGTGTGGGGGGGGGCGGTATACACACACATTATGATGGACGGGACTGTTAACTAGGCCTGCATGTGTTTGCAAGGGTTGGTTTGAGGGAGGATGGGGTGGGGATGACAGGACAGCCGTCAGCTCGGAGCGGAACCCTGGGGAAGGGGGCTGAAGGGTTTTAAAAGCGTCAGGCGGTTTACATGTCAGTGTTTTGATTTTGTGAATCTGAGATGGAAACTTTCTCTTCTGTGTCAATCCTCCAGGAGAGTTTGCCCCCTGTCCTTGCGCGAACAAAATCCTTGTGTGAATATCTTGTCTCGAAATGCAGAGATTGGCCCAGGCCCCCGTCTGGGCCAGCAGAAAGCGGCCACTGGTGCACAACACAAATCGGGCGGCCAAGGGCAGCGCTCAGAGCAGAGAAGCCCCGTGGGGGCTTCTTCTCTCTCTAGAAACCTAGAGAGAGGCCCTGGGATTCCCCCTGGCGGTGGGGTGGGACTGGAGCCCCTCTCATCTTGCAGCTGCGGGGGTAATAGCAGCAGTAATCGCGATGCCAGCTCAGGCTCTGAGGAGTAGCTTCCCAGATACAGATCTTTGCTTCTGGCCGTCCTTGCATCACGTTCCTGGTTGAGACAACCAGGGTTTGCTCTTTGACTTGCAAACACTTACAGAGCACCCGCTCTGTGGCAGCCCCCGTCCGGGGTGCTGGGCCCTGCCCTAATCTCAGGGCACTGGGGGGTCACGTAACCAATCAGATAAGAGAACATCCTCCCGGAAATTGGATCATTCTGACCTTACCCCATCCATTTTCTCTGCTCTCACTTCACAGAAATAACCTCAGAGTGGCGAACGGCGACCTGCCAACAAGAATGTGGCAGGGTGGCTTTTCCTTCATGCCTGACTCACTAGCCACCTTCCCATGTGTAAAACTCAGCGGGACAAGGAGGGCCTCTCTGTCCTGTCTCTGCAGAACCCCCCACCCCAAGGCACAGCGCAGCCCCGGTGGGTCTCATCTGGGGGAGAAGAGTGTTTGTGTGGCCATGTGCAAGTGCGGACAAGTGCATGTGTCACTTTATGTCACCGTGTGTGAGTGCATGAGTGTGTGTGTCTCTGTGTGTATAAGCCTGAGTGTGACTCTGGGACCCTGAGCAGGAGTGTGAATGTGTGTGAGTGTGAGTGTGTGACAACAGAGATGTGGGGGGGCTGTGACTGCACTTTGACTCCCCTGTGCAAGTGTGTTGTGTGTGCAGGTGACAGTGTGTGAGCCCAGGCCTAGTTTGCCCGCCCCTTCTCCTCGGCCTCCAGGTGAGCTGCAAGTAGGGGTTAAGAGAGGGAGCAGCTGGGGATCTCTCAACTCAAACGGAAGCCTGGAGCCCGGAGGTGGCAGATGCTCCCAATCGCTGTCCCTTGTGGATTCCAGGCCATATGGAGCCCTGCTTAATTCGTGTGGCTGTGCCTTCACAGGTGGTCCACCAGTGTCACCACTGGGCTTCCTCCTCATCATCATAAATCACCCACGGCAGCAGTAACCCAGTCCTTGTTTACTTCTGTCCAATCTGAATAGCAGAGTTCTCCAACTTCAGGGCTAAAAAGGACCCCTAGGACTTTCCACTCACGCCAGAGATCTAGGTCTTAGGATAATCAAGGGCTCACCCGGACCACACACCCCGGCCTGGGGCTCGGGTCTTAGAACTGGCCGTGCTCTTTCCTGCCGTCCCTCTGTGGACGGGTCTGTCTGTGCCAGATGCTCAGTCCCCAGGCTCCAAGAGGACTGTGTAACCCACACATATTGCACATGCTGCATGAAATTCCGGACTGTCCCATAACGTCCTCAGAAGTTTGCACCAGAGGAGAAGATACTCTAGCCCTTCTCTTCTCCCACCTGGGCTTTTGAGCAGTTTTCCCTTTGAAAGTCTCGGTTCCTGGGCATGGCGTCCAGGGCCCTTCATAACCCCGTCTTTTGCGCGTCCAACCTCATGTCCAACCCGTCGCCCCGAGGCGTCCTGCACACAGAGAGCATCCTCTGCACGAACACACCCTCCTCCCCACGCCCCCATCCCTCTACACATCCCTCTCCCTGCAGTGCTCGTCCCTCTGCTCACTTCAGGGACTGAGCCCTCCTGCAAGGCACACAGACTGGGCGGCCTCAGGACGCTTCCTCTAGCTCCCCCAGCCACTGCCACGCACCGGCCTCCGCACACCCCTCCATCAGTGCCTCACTGCGACCCTCCGCTGGTTGTGGTTTGAGCGTATGTTTCACCCACCGAGCCGTGCGGGGTCTTCTTTCATGGGGAGCTCTACTTCTCTTTTCCCTATCTACGTGTCCTCAGGGTGTGATGCACGTCTGGCACGACGCAGGCCCCAGGACACTTTTGCTGAGGGACTAAACGAAGCCGCCTTTCATTGCCCTGGATGTGGCAGCTCCCCTGGGACCTGGGACAGACGCCCTCTGCCTCCTGCCCCGCCCCTGCAGTACCGAGCCCCACTCACCTGAGAGGCCAAGAAGGAGCAGAGCTGGGGGCAGCCTCATGGCCCTGCCCCCTGCCAGCCCCTCTCCCCCTGCCCTGCAGCAGGCGGCCAAAGCGGATTCCAGCTGGACTCTTGAAGTTCTGCCTGAGCACAGGCTGCCTTTGAAATTTTTACTCAGTCACTTCCTTTTATAGAGTGGGTATTTCCTGCTTTTGATTATTCAGCAAAAGGGGTGTCATTTTTTGGCAGGGCTGAGTCACAGGGCTTGCCCGACGAGGTAGGGAAGAGGGGGCAAGGGGGCTGCAGGGTCAAGGGGTCAAGAGGAGCAGGGGACACGTGTCTACAGAAGGGCTGGGTGGGGGTCATCTGGCCGATCAGGCCTTTGGTCCAAGGCTACCACACTCTGGGGGCCAACTCCAGAAATGTTCTACGCCACAGTGATGGGTCCTAGCAGCAGGGAAGCCCCAACTCAGACGTCAGGTGGGCCACGCTCAGCAGACCTGGAGGTGCATTTGTTCGGGTGTTAGAGCCAAGTGCATAGAAGTGCAGACCGTGGGGTCAGACTGACCTGGGCTGTAACCCCACAAGCACCACGTACAAGCTGTGTGACTGTGGCCAACTCACTTAACCTCTCTGGGCCTCAGTTTTTGCATCTATCAATTGGACTCATAATGATTATTGTGAGAATTAAATGAGACAACATGTGTGAAGTTTTGAGAGCAGGGTCCGAGGGCAGAGTGAGTACCTACGTTATTATTAGTACCCCGTGCTACACTTAAGCCACTAGATGAAGAGATAAAATAAGCAGCTCAGGGCAGGGGGCTGAGAGAAGGCTGGGGGCCTGGGTTTCCTTACTAGTAATAAGATCAATTCTAACCTTCACCTGACATAATTTAATTAGCTTCCTTATTTATAACCCAATAGCTAAAACTCTTGGAAAACAATTTTGGAAAGCAGGTGAGGGTATTCCTTTCCAAATCTCCAGGCTCTGGAGAGGGAGGAGCTCTCCCTGGAAGTCCTATTGTGGGAGTGGCTCAGGACACTAACAAAGGACATGCAAAGAATTTCTACAAATCAATCAGAAAAACATACACAAACATCAGAACGTAGACAAAATATTAGAACAGATATTTTGCAAAAGAGGAAAATCCAAATGACCAACAAACACATGAAAAGGGGTTTAATATCATTAGTAATCAGAGAAATTAAAATTCAAACAATGAGATGCCATTTCCTACTCATTAACTTGGAGAAGTTTAGAAAGTCTGATGAGATTCACGGCAGTGGGACCGCTGGTGGGAGTGCAAATTGGAACACAATTTGGAATCTCCTAGTAGAGTTGGTTACGCACACGTGGTAGCGCCTACCGATTTCTCACCTAGAACTATGCTCCAGCAGAAACTCTCCGACAGATAAGCTAAGGTATATATTCAAGCATGTTTATAACAATATTATAAGTAATAGCAGCGAAAAGAAAAGAAGAGGAGAAGGGGAGAGAGAAGAACACACACAAAATAAAAAAAGAAGAAAGAAAGAGTGACAGAAAAGAAAGCAACCTGAAGTTCATGCACAGAAGAAGGGGTGTGGGAGCCACGCTATGTTTGTATAACAGAATACAGCGCAATACACATAAATGACACAGCGCATCAGCACGCCAGCACGGACGAATCTCAAAAATAAAATGGTGCATGATAAAATCACATTACTTAGAAATAAAAAACGTATAATACTGTTTATATAAAGTGACAAAATAAGCAAAGCTAAACAATATACCCTTTGGAACTCCCTTAAAGTCAAGAGATGGTAAACATGAAATTGAGGATGTGGCCCCCTGCAGAGGAGGCTAGAAAAGAAGGCAGATAGACCGGGAAGGGGTTTGGGGCTCCTAACTATTCATGATGTTCTACGACTGAAGCTGGGCGGTGGGCACACAAGAGCTGAAGAGTATTCTTGGTTTAAAGCGTATGTTGGCTGGGAATAGTGGTTCGCGCCTGTGATCCCAGTGCTTTGGGAGGCTGAAGAGAGAGGATCGCTTGAGGCCCGGAGTTTGAGACCAGCCTGGGCAACATAGCAAGACCCACCCCTCCCCAACCATTGCTACAAAAAAAATTTTAAAAATTAGCTGGACACAGTTGCTCACACCTGCAGTCCCACCTACTCAGGAGGATCATCCAAGCTTAGGAGTCTGAGGCTGCAGCTGTGATCATGCCACTGCACTCTAGCCTGGGTGGCAGAGCGAGACTCCGTCCCTAAAAAAAATTTTTTTATTAATTAAACATCAATAAAGTGCATGTATTCTTTTGTGTGTACACTACATCACCAGAAAAAAGTCTCCAAAAGGTTTAAAAACATGGATTTATTGGTCAGAAGGTCATTCCCATAAACAAGAGGGGGTGTGTGGCTTGGCAGGGCATCGACGGGCATCGGGGCTACGGGGTCTCATCATCGGGCTGACGCTGCCTGGCCCCGAGGCGTCCCCAAGGCCTGCCCACCCACAGGACGGCGCCCAGCGCACCCAGGAGCAGGGGCAGCTTCAAGAGCACCAGGAGCAGGAAGTGGGCTCTGTCCAGCAGGCACCTGTGGGGACACAGTGACAAACAGTGACTCACCTCCCCAGGGGGAGGCCCTGGTGCCCTTCACTTTCCCCTGTCCCTTGTGCTCCAGACCTGTGGCCACAACAATCCACATAAAGAACAAGCTGCCCCGCAGAGAAGACCACTGCCCCCCAGCGGTCATACTGAGAATAGCCCTGAGACCAGGGCTGTGGACACCGGCGGGGCCGGGCCGTGAGGATGATGTGTTCCACCTGCAGCCCGGTGGAACCTGAATCCAGAAGAATTTTATCAAAGCCCTCCATGTTTAGGGGCACCTCCTTCTGAGGTGCAAGAATCAACAAGGTGGATATGTGGTTAATGTCCGCTCCTCCGTAGACAGCCTTTCCCGTGAGGACAGGGCCCCGCGTCATCTTGTTCACAGAGTAACTAGCACCTTCCCGCACCCGCACAGCAGCAGCCCACAGAAGCCACCGGCGTTGAAGGAATGAATGAATGAATGAATGACCCAGCTCACGTCTCACTCCTCAGAGGACTGGGTTCATCAACACAGGGTGACACTGCTGACCAGTGCTGGGGAGGGAGGCAGGGGAGACGGCTGGGACCCCCAGGTCCCCAGGGCATCTGCACTCACTCTTCCCTCTGCCCGGCCCCCACCCTGCAGGTCTGCACTCGGGTGTCCTCTAACTCGCGAGGCCTCCCCTGATCTTCGGAGAAAAACAGCAACCCCAAAGCCCTCCTACACACACTGTCCCCAAACCTGAGTGACAAATACTCCGTCCTAGTTTTTATCACAATTTGCTGTCCTTACGTCTGAACTCGTGTGCTGACTTGTTCATTGTGTGAATCCACGCAGTAGAACCCGATTCCGTCAGAGCCAGACGGTGCCTGTGTGTGTTCGGCTGCTGTGACACAATCCCGAGAAAAGTGTCTGCCACTCAGTGGGACCTTCACATTAGGGGTGGGAGGGGTGACCAAAGAAGGGACCAGAAGCAAGGAGACACAACCACCCCACCTCCCCGCAACCAGAGGAGAGGGCCCCTGGGGGGCGCAGCCTGGACGCAAGCCCCTTACCGAGGGTGTGGGCTGAGATCGGGGCTGTCCTGCCCGGAGGAGCTGGGCCAGGTGCGCGCTGGCAGGGGCGTGGGAGGACACGCCGTGCCTGTGAAGTTCTCGGGGTAGGAGGCTGCGGTCGGGGCTGTGGAGGAGCACAGTCGGGCCTGGTGACCTCGCCGGGGTCTCTCACTCGCCAGCACCTGGGTGGCTCTGACTCCCACAGACGAGGTCACTCAGGGCGTGCTGGACAGATGTCCTGCATGCAACATGCCCCATGGCCATTCCCGGGCCTGACCAGGACCCTGAGCCCCTGCCTGGCCCTATCCCCAGGTACTTGGTAGCCAGGTGGGCACTTTCAGATGTGAGAGTCACCCTGCTCACCAGGGGATGGGAGAGTCGGAGGAAAGGGTGCGGGGCTCCCGTCCCCACCCCACCCAGACAGGGACGGGGTGTCCTTTGCTCTGTGGGGTTGACCAGAGTGATGAGGGACCCGGGCCCTGGGCACGGCAGCGGCTGGAATAAGGCTGCAAGTGGGAATGAGGACGGTCACTGGTGCCTTTCCCGAATCAGGGGACCCGTGTCCACTCAGCTCACTCAGCCCCCAAATGTCAGCCAGGCCATGGCCCCAAGCAGACCACTGGACCCTGCTCTGCGGGGGTGTGACCAGGAAGAAAGGTCTGGAGAGCCACGGCCTGGTGGGCCCTGGGAGAGGGGCCTGTGGTGAGGCCAGCTGGGCAGAGAGGCTTTGCCCCACACCCGCAGCCTCAGCTGGGGTTTGCTTCCTCGCCCTGAGACACGCGCCCACATGGGGCATGGCAGGGAAATGAAAACCGAGAAGATGAAACTCGAAACTCAGAGGGACTCAGGAGAAAGTCAGAAGAAAACAATGGGAAGATCGGTATACTTGGAGCAGGGCCAAGAGCAGGGCCCTTTAAGGAAGAACCGTCTGCAGAACAGGGAAGAGTGTGGGGTCCACGACAGCTGAGGCCTGTGTCTACCTGCCACTTCAGGGGGTTCTCTGGGTTCCTTCCCGGGGTGAAAGGTGCCAGAGAACGAGGAGGACAGAAAGGTCAGCCTGGTAGGGTGAGGTCCCCAGGGGCTGGGGAACCCCCACGGGGGGTCCAGGCCCCCTCTGGTGGCTGCCACAGAGCCCCAGGGCCAGGGCCACAGTGGTGAGGCCGGGGCCACCACCGACAGGGTGATGCCACTCAGGGCCCACAGTCCTGGGCAGCCCTTGAGTGAGGGGAGCAGACGCCCTAGGGGTCCCTCCGCCACAGGCAGGACAGAGGCAGGTCCAGATGAGGCAGGGGTCCCCTCAGAGTAGACACAGCCCTTGTCAGGACAAGAAGGCAGCAAAGGTGGTCCCACGGTCCCCTTGCAGAAAGCACCAGGACAGTGGTGTCAGGGCGTGGCACCCCAGCAGGGCCTGCAGGACAGACTGGGACGCAACGTGCGTGCACACACAGACACACAGTGAGCCTCCACCCTCAGACCCCTCTGTGTCTCAAGTCTTCCCTCAGGGACAGAGGGCCACACCCAGACTCGGGCGGCCCCGGTGCCGCGTGAAGGAGGGGCTCACCTGGGAGCACCGACACCACGACCTGGTAAGTCCTGTATATTCCGTCGATGGGACGACTTCGGATCCCACACCAGTACTTGCCGCTGTCCTCCATCATGAGGTTGTCCAAGGTCACTGTGAAGGTCAGGTTTTCAGGGTGGTCCCTGATGGATACTCGGCCATTCCTCACTTCTCTTTCTGACCCTCCAGTCTCCACAACGTCGTGCCTGTATGTGTTCCAGATTTTGGCTCCAGTCCTGAACTCCTCCTCATACCGGCACCGCACGCTCAGGGACCCCCCGACGGTGCCCGTCACGGTGTCGGGGCAGCTCAGAGAGAAACAGCCTGGAAAACACAAGCCCAGGTCTGGCTCCTTTCCAGGTGGGCCTGGCTGAGGGGGTCCTGGGTCAGGTTCTCAAGGACCCCGGGGGTCCAGGGGTTGCCACAGCAGGCACACAGGCCTTGTCAACCTAGGGCTCAGCACTGAGCAGGGGGCCGGGACCCAGGCTGGGAAAACACTGTGTGTGCACGTGTGTGTGTGTGTGTGTGTGCGCGCGCATGATGGACCAAGACGGCATTTCAGATTACATACCTGTGGCAGTGGCAACCATATACACCCTCCCCCCAGGGCTTACTCTGTCATGAGCGCGATGGGACATGACTCCTCTGTGTGGCACACTGAAGCCTGACAGTCACCTGGCAAAGCAGGTGCGACCACTCCTGGGTGCTCCTCTGCCCTCGCACCCTCTCTCCACGGCCCCAGGCCCCCTGTCGGCCACTCCCACCTTCCCCTGCCATGTCCCTGGACAGAGCTTCAGCGTCCAGGGCCACCACTCACCTGCGACGTGCAGGAGGAGCAGGGCTGGGGGCAGCCACATGGTCCAGTCCCTCTCGGTCATTCCTCCAGCACAGAGGTCACCTGCAGCTGCACCAGATCCCAGGAGCGGCCAGAGTGCAGCCTGCTCCCAGAGACTGAGAGTCCTGTCTCTCAGTCCCCACTTCTACTTCCCCCTTCTCTGCTTCCTTGTCCAGCCCCCTAGGCTCTGAGGCTCCAGCTGGTCGGGGTGCAGGCAGCTCAGGGGGAGAAGCCACCTGGGCTGGTGCAGCCAGCCCCGGGACGCAGAGCTACCGGCTCCCCTCAATCCGAGGGACTGGTCACGTCCCTATCATCTGTCATCTCTATCTGTCCACCTGTCCATCTGTCCATCGTCTAAATTGGCCTATCTGTGATGTCCTTGAGAGCACAACCTCACCTGTTTGCCCACTGTTGCATCCCTCCAGTCTGGATCCATTTCTGGCACATAGCAAATACGTGTTTGTTGAGTGAGTGAATAATTGGGGAAAGCTGTGCCTGGGAAGCCCCACCCTAGGACAGAAGCCATCCCGGAGGTAGAAGGCCCTGGGACATGTGCCCCTTACACTTGTTGTTGGCTAGGCCCGGTGCTGCTGGGAGATCCGGGTGTCCTTGCAGAGTTCTCGGTACTGGAGGCTGTGGTGGAGTTTGAGGGTGAGTGACAGAGGCCCAGTGCCCTGTACCTGACTCTCCCCCGCTGAGTACCTGGCACCTGCATGGCTCTGGCTTCATGTAGCAGAGGCCACTCAGGGAGGCCGCTGGACTGATATGCTGGGACCATCAGCCCCATAGTCAGACCCAGGCCTGAACGGAGTAACAGAGTGTCCCACCCACCCCAGCCCCCGGTGCTCTGCCCTGTGGCCAGGTGGACAGCTAGGAAACCAAGGCCAAGATCACCACCTGCTGCCATTAAGCATTTCAGTGTCCCGATCTCGCCGAAAACAGGACGTCGGTGAGAGTTAGACCTCAGGCCCAGCCCCCGCACCCGCCAGCACATCCGCACACCGCCACTACCCCTGGCACACGCTCACTCTCCCCTGCACACACTCCCACACGGGCACGCACACATACGTACTCACACCGCCACACATACGCTCACAGTTCCACACATCCGCCCATCCACACACCTTCACACTCACACCCGCACACACCCAACACACAGGCGCACACGTTCACACTCCCGCTCACTCAAACACATACTCTCCCACACACCTACACCCTCATGCACACCACATGACACACGCGGCCCTGAACCTCTGACGCGCACACACCAGGCCCAGGTCTCTCCCGAGCCACAATTTCTCGGCTGCTCTGCGGAGGGGAGCTCAGATTCCTTCAACCCGGTGCCAAAGAAGAGAGGCGCTCACCTGAGGAAACGAGCACCTGAACCTGGAAGAAGGGCTCGGGCAGGAGGCCGTGGAGTCCGTCTTCCCACAGGATCATGGCGATCCCGCATCGGTATTTTCCCTCGTGGTCTGCCGTGAGGCTCTCCAGGGTCACGGTGAAGGTGAGGTCCCCAGAATGGTCTGTGATGGACACTCAGCCACTCCTCACCTCTCCCTCCGACCCTCTGGTCTCCACGATCTCATGCCAAAGTGGCCGGGACGGCTGTCTGCACCAGCACTTGTTAAACGTCTTGTATTTCTAGTCATACTGACACTGCACACTCAGGGACCCGCCCTGGGCACCCGTCACGGTGCTGGAGCAGCTCAGAGCCAGACAGGCTGGAAAACACAGTCATTGTTCCCTGTCTCCACCCCGAAGAACGTGCCAGAGAGACCTCGAGTGTCAGGTCCTCAGAAAGCCTGGTAGCCACTCTGAGGCTGGGCAGGGAGGAGCCAGGTCCCAGGGAGCTGTGGGACCTGAGACTCCAGAGGCCACGCCCACGAGTGTGTGTCCAGCCTTCTTAGACAATTAGGGGTAAAAGATGACTTTAGTGGCCTCAGACAGGTTCTGGGTCCCCAGGGGTGTCAGTCTTGAGAGGGGACACCTGTCCCCATCAGTCACCAGGAAATGAATGAAGTCACTCTTTTATAGGAACACTCTGAATAAATGGATGGATGGAGAGACAGACGGCTGGACCTTGGCACAGGAAACAGGAAGCAGGAGTGGACGCAGGAAAGCCAGATGAAGCTCAGCCTTGAGGACAAGGAGGAGGCCTCAGGCTGCTGGCCCTGCCCCTCCCAAGTGGCCCAGTGTGGGCCTCATGCTCACAGTCCTGGCCCATGTAGACCAGGCTCCCTGCTTGTGAGTCTGGGTCACAGAGGAAGAAGGGTTGCCCATGGGGATACAAAAAGTCCATTTAGAAATGGGCTTTTCTTGGTGGTGATTCAAGGACATTCACACCTGGATTTTGCTCCTGGGACAGAATTCTGCAGCAATGCACGCCGTTACCTAACACCTACACCTCTGCTCCACGCTGATGACCCAGCAGAGCTTCCTTCCCTCCTGCACCATCCTTGGCGTGTCCAGGGCCTCTGCCCCACCAAGATTTTGACATCACTCCTCCTCCAGTGCCCTCTTTCATCCCTCCATCCACTCTGGAGGCTCCAGTTCCAAATTATTAGGACCCAGCCCCATGAACGCTCTGCTTCCTTCCAGGAGAGCCTCGCTGGCCCTAAACAGCCACTGTCTAATCTGCTCTCAACAGGGACGGCATTGACCCAGGACAGAAGGACTACTGAGAAATGGTTTTGGAAAATACCAAACTCCTGAAAAAGATTTGTGGATATAATCTACCTGTATATCATCTACCCATTCAGCCAGCCAGCCAGCCATCCACCCAGGCAATATATTGCCATCCACTGATAGTGAGACTTTTGCTATCTGTTTGTTCTAAATTAAAAGAAAAACCTTCTCTTTTGTTTCTTCATTTTACTATCTCACATTTTCTCACTTTATTTCTCAGAAAGCAAGCTCATGTGGCCCACAACCTATTCCGTGCCAGAATGCTGTCCTCCTCTTCCACCAACACCCTCTAAGCAGTGATTCGCAACTGGGGGTCATTTTGCTCCCCAGAGGACAATTGGCAATGACTGAAGACACTTTTGGTTGTCACAATGGGGAGTGGAAGTGCTGCTGGCATTAGAGGCTGAGGTGGCTGCTCAACGTCCCACAATGCACAGGACGGCCCCCCTCCCCCAACACAGAACAATGCAGCCCAAATGTCAGCAGTGCTCAGGAGCCCTGTTCCCGGGAGCCAACTGCTGCCCTCACCCAGGACCCCTAGGCACAGGCCTGGGGGCAGGGAGGGGATGCCAGGGTTGAGCTCTCTCTTGCAATTGCTGCTGCTCTGAGCTCAGGGTCTGGGGCATTGTTCTCTCTGTTCCGCAGGGGCCTCAGGCAGGACTCTAACTTTGCCTGCTCCTTCAGGTCCTCAAGCTCCTCTCTTGATGATCTGGGGCTCCTTCCTTGGGTCTGGGAAGGAAAACATCGTGGGGCACCCCACGAGTCCCACCACTGAGCCTCCCTCCCTTCTGATACGAAGCCAAGCCCAGACCCTAAGCCAACAAGGGCATCCCCTGCCACCCCTACCATGCCACCCCCAGCCAGCTCCCTGCATGCCAGGGCCTCCCAAAGAAACATTGCCTTTTTCCTTCCACCTTCATTTGTGGCAACTCTCAGACCAGGATTGGCCACAAGCTCCCAGCAGCCTCCCCTTCTAGGGGCCCACTGTATGAGCCCCTGGGGCCAGCCCAGACCTGCTGGAACACCCAGGGTCCCCATGGCAAGATGCATCAGTGCCTCTGGATATGTAAACGGACCTTTACAAGACAGCAGAAATTGACATTATATTACCAAAGGAGTAATGGTTCAGCCAGGCATGGTGGCTCACACCTGGAATCCTAGCAGTTTGGGTGACCAGGGTGGGAGGATTGCTTGAGGCCAGGAGTTCAAGATCAGCTTGGAAAACATAGTGAGTCCCCTTCTCTACAAAAAGTTTAAAAAATTAGCTGGGCATGGTGGCACACCCTTTAGTCCCAGCTACTTGGAGGACTGAGGCAGGAGGATGGCTGGAGCCAGCAGTTCAAGGCTGCAATGAGCTGTGATGACACCACTGCACTCCAGCCTGGGTGACAGAGTGAGACCCTAGCTCTAAAATAAATAAATAAATGAAAGAAAGAAAGGAGCAATGATCTTGGAAATAAAAGTATTTAGGTTTGACTCTTAGCTGTGCCTTTTATGAATTGTTTGATCTAAATTACTTGCGCTTCTCTGAGTAAATCTCAGTGTCCTGTTTTAATAAGGATTGCAACAAGAATTAAATTAGACAATGGGGAAAAAAGACATGTAATCCCGTGATTACCCCCATAAATATTAGTTTTCTGCTCCCCTTCCTCTTCTCCTCTCTGATGTGTCCAGACGGCACTTCCAGTCTTAGTAATGACAGTAGTAATAGCTAGCACTGCTGGGTTTACTCGGGGAAGCAGTCTACCGCTTAAGCCTCGTGATGAGTGTGTACACACACCTCGCTCCCTCTTTCCTCGTATCATTTCTTCTGCCGGCCCTCACCACCCCTGCCTCGCACCACCCTTCCTCTGACTGGCCAAAGCAGACCCCCCCGAACCCAAGGTCCGCCTGCTCACCTGGGACGCAGGGAAGGAGCAGAGCTGAAGGCAGCCCCGTGGCTCTGGGCCCCTAGGACATCTCTCCAGCACACGGCCCTTGCGGCAGCCGGGAACTGCAGCCAGGCCTGAGGCTGGAGCCTGTTCCCAGAGAGCAGCGCACCCGTGCCCTCTTCTGCCTTTCTGGACACCTCTCGTTTCCTTCTACAGCCTCTTCTGAGTTCTGTTTTCAGAGCTGGTCAGAGCACAGGGGAAGCCGGAGGCACAGGACACCACGTGACCCGTTGAAAACGGTGTTGGGAACTTGCTGAAGTTCATCTTAATAAGACCTATTTGCATTTGCAGTTCCTGTTTCCGTTCCCTGTGAAGATAATGTCCCTCCCAGGACCCATGCTGGCAGGCTGCCCTTCTCCAAGCCTCAGCGCAGCCCAGGACAGCAGCAAGGTTGGGCTAGCTACCAGCTAGGTTTTCTGGGCAAGTCCTCCCCTTTGTGAATGGCTGAATTTCTGTGGCCAGCGCACGCGGTCCTGTGTGGCGCAGGCGCAGAGTGGCCTTCTCTGGATAAGACCAGTATTTGAAGGGCCAAGTGCAAAATGAAAACGTGGGACCCTTGTTCCACAATGATTAAGCATTTCAAGATGGCAACCACAGAGCACTAAACACAGGGCCCTTCTAAGTGTGGGTGCCATGTGACTGCACAGAGTAGGGGTGTGGACAAACCCCTGACCCTTACAGCCCTGGTGGTTCAGACGGTGAGGCTGGTGCACCTGCGGGACCTCTGATCTCTGAGCCTCTCTCTGCTCTTGCTCCAACCTCACCAGATCCCAGAAATCCCTGTCTTGGTCACGTGCTCCCGACCAGTTCCCATAGACCTGGCACCACATGGAGCATGACACACCGTCCTTAAGCCTCACCTTTGAGCTGTGTGGCTCCCTCTTTCCCCAGAGATTATCGTGCAGATACTGTAGAAGTTTCAATATATTGAAAGGTAACTCAGGTGTACCTGGCCAGAAATACGCCCAATGGACACAAAATAGCCATGGAGGATTTATAAATTCAGACGTAAATTTGGAATGCCTTATCCAAGAACTTACATTCATGTGATTAGAAAACTCTAAAATTCTGGGATTCTGTTATCAAACATCTCTTTGATGTCTCGCTAATATATTTATTGCTTGTTCATTTTTTGCTGCATTTGAAATCATATTTGTGTGTGGTGTGTGCATGTATGTGTGGTGTGGTGTGTGTGGTATGGTATATGTGGTATGTGGTGCAGTGTGTGATATGTGTGTGTGGTGTGTGCATGTGGTATGTGTGTGTACGTGTGGTGTGGTACAGTGTGTATGGTATGTGATGTAGTATTGGTGTGTGTGGTGTGATGTGTGTGTGGTGTGTGTAGTGTGGTACAGTATGTGTGGTATGTGATGTAGTATTGGTGTGTGTGGTGTGTGTGGTGTGTATGGTGTGGTACAGTATGTGTGGTACATGGTACAGTATGTGCCGTGTATGTTGTAGTATGATGTATGTGGTGTGTGGGGGGGGTGTGGTGTGGTGTGTATGGTGTGGTACAGTATGTGTGGTACATGGTGTAGTACATGCTGTGTATGTTGTAGTATGATGTGTGTGTGGGGTGTGGCGTGGTGTGGTACAGTATGTGTGGTACGTGGTACAGCATATGCCGTGTATGTTGTAGTATGATGTGTGTGGTGTGGGTGTGTGTGTGTGGTGTGTGTGGTGTGTATGGTGTGGTACAGTATGTGTGGTACATGGTATAGTACGTGCCGTGTATGTTGTAGTGTGATATATGTGGTGTGTGTGTGGGGTGTGGCATGGTGTGTATGGTGTGGTACAGTATGTGTGGTACGTGGTACAGTATATGGCGTGTATGTTGTAGTATGATGTGTGTGGTGTGTGTGCAATGGGAGGCAGGGGCTGGGGGTGACAAAGGATGTCTCCCCCTTCCTGCAGGCTGGGGGGTTCCCGGTACCTTTGTCCTCGGTCCACAAAGTGCCGAGAAGCCCAGGGCAAGCGTTCTGTTTGACCCAAGGTGAATGAGGGAGGAATTAGGCAGAAACAGAATGATTTACCAACCCTTTGGTTCCAAGGCAAGGAACACTCCAGGCTTCCGTGCAGCCAGCATGAGGCATCCAAGAGGGGCGCCCAGACCTACCCAGCATTTCCGGGAGGGGACCCCAGAATGGGTAAGGAGGGGTACAGAGAAGGCAAAGGTATCAAGGCTTCTCTTACCTCATGCCAAACTCTACCCTTCGGTGAGAAGCAAGAAACAGAACTGAGAGGGGGAACAGAACGCCATGACCTTCAGGCGCTGGAGGGGGAAGTTCGTATGTGGCTGCCAGCCTCAGCCCACGGCCACAGGCATACATGATGGCAGGTGTTTAAGGGCAGCTCCTGACCAATGGTACCCTCCCGCTGCCTCTTCCGGATCTTCCGCAGGAGTCAGGGGCCTCTCGGGGAATGGGAACGGGATGGAGGAGGTGCCTTCCCAGGGGAGGGGAGGGTGAATGGAAAAAACCAAACTCTGTAAAAGAGCTTAAAGTGGTTTATTCTGAGCCAATATGAGTGACCATCGCCGAGCGAGACATAATCACAGGCGGTCCTGAGAAAGCAGCCCCAAGGCGGTCAGGTTACAGTTTGGTTTTATACATTTTAGGAAGACAGGAATTGCAGGTAAAAACCATAAATCAATACTTGGAAGGTATGTATTGGTTTGGCCTGAAAAGGTGGGACATCTTATAGCAGGGGCTTACAGGTTACAGATGGATTCAGGGATTCTTTTAAGGGATTAAATCTTTGTCTTAAATATTGGAGTCAGTAAGAAGGAATGTTTTCAGTTAAGATAAGGAGGTCTGTTACTCATAGAGCAAGCCACAATATATGGACTCAAAGTGATCTGTTGAACAAATTAATGGCCTGTAGGTGTGACTTAACCTTTGCCTTACAGGGCCTTAGGTCCTATTTATAATTTAGTATCTCATTGCCGCAAAGAATCTGTTTTGGCAGTTTTGTGATCCGTTTGAACATTAATGCTGGTCAGTCCTTGAGTCTAACTCCAGAAGGGAGAGGGAGCTTCCAGGGGACTTGTGGTTTCTAAGTTGCAGCAGGAGGACCTAAAACTTCTCACAAGACCCCTGGTCTCCGAACGCTGGGTAAACCAGCGTTCTGGGTAAACCTTAACCCAGACTCTCTGCGGCTCGAGGCGTCCGTCATTGTCCTGTGACAGTTAATTTGAGGGGCCAAGGTGATTGGGCCAAGTGATGCCCAGACAGTTGGTTAAACGTTATTTCTGGGTGTGTCTGCGAGGGCGTTTCTAAGAGAAATTAGCATTGGAATTGGTGGATCGAGTGAAGCCTGGGTGGGCATCGCATCCAGTCGGCTGTGGGCCCCGATAGAGCCAAAAAGGAGGAAGGTCGAGCTCTCTCGGCC